>PVIJ01024788.1:0-11702 GCA_004024925.1 Scalopus aquaticus
GGCAGCCCCACACCGGCACCCGGGATTGGCGGAGCAGGCTGGAGACGCAGGCGCTGTGGACCAGCGAGCTCGGCCTCAGCGATGGAAGCTTCGCAGGGGTCAGGAGGGCAAGGAGAGAAACGGGGAACTGGAGAATGTGCTTTTGCCATTTGGGGCTTCGGGGGGACGTGAGTCTGCTGACCACATAATTCTTGTCTGTTCGGCGACCGAGTGTTGTCGAAACCAGACCCCAGACCCGGCTGTGGTTCTAATCTTACCACCAGGGCGCCCACCGACCGGGTTCTGGGGTCCCTTGTCCTACATCGGTCTCCCCCGGCCGTTCCAGTCACCTCGGGACGCACAGCGCTCCCGGGGATCGAGCTGTCTGCTCTTGGCCGATGTGAAGTTGCCTTGGGAGGTCTGCGGTGGCCACTGCTCAGGCAGCTCTGACCTGTGCACGGGATGCAGAGCGCAGGCGGCAAGATGGCGGCCGAGCAGGCCGCTGGGGTCTAGCAGATACACAGGACACGGCTCGGACTCTGCCCTCACCCGCCTGTTGCTGCCGCGTGCTCCCGCGGTCCAGGGAGAGATGCCAGCGCAGTGGAGCTGACCGGGGAGCTCCCTGACCCGCTGCCCAGACGCCCCGGGGAGGCCCCGGAAGCTGTAGTCCTGTGCTCAGGAGGACACTAAGGTTTGGGGGCTCTTTGTTACATCTGCAAAAGTGGATGGATGTACCTAGACGGTGAGAAGCCCTCATGGGCTTTAGCTTTGAGGAGGCTCCACTTGTTCATGCAGAAAGTTAATGTGATGTGTTCAGATTGGAAAAGAGCCACTTTAAAAATGCTCTTGTGGGGCCTCCCTGGGGGCGCAGGGGTTAAGTCTCAGACTAGGAAGCTATCGGCAGCCACTGCAACACAAGTTCGATCCCGGCCGGGGAGCTTCCCACAGGGTGCAGCAGACCCCTGCTGTCTCCCGCTGCTCCCCTCAGCAGTGGGTTTCAGTGGATCTGCCTGTTCTGCTCCCCGCTCTGTCTCTGGGGAACCCTCTCACCCCCCACACCTCTGGCTTACACCCAAGTTCTTCTACTCAAAAAAAAAAAATCTTTGAAAAAAACAAGGCCTTCTCCCCCATTCTCACGTATCAGACACAACACTTCCCCAGGATTGTTCTAGAAACATTCCCAGGAGCCATTTCAACTGATCACAATCTACCATCTCACCAAAACCAAAGTTTCACTAGCCTCTGAGTGAAAAGACATAGTGATCTAAAATAATGTTCTATCCAGAACTGAGTCTTAATGGACTACACAGAACTAATCTGTTTCTCATTAAAATTATGGATTAAATTTTAATCCCCACATTTTTAGAAATAAGAAAAATAAAGCCTTATTTGTCTACTGTGTTGAAAGGTTTATATCTGACTTTGAGAGAAATCTGATTAATGCAAGAATTCAGGATTATATTGTGTCACTAGATCAATTTTTCAATCTCTATCAAAGGATTTTAAGGAAAGGAAAAAATTTCATCAAGGTCTGGTCAGTTCACCCGCCCTTCTAGACCTGCCTGTAGATTAAACGTTTTTCCATTTTAGTGGAATTTGCAGTTGAGCTCTGAAGCCACATGAATGGAAAGAAAATAAATTTCTGTACCAGGTTTTCTGGAAGTTTATGCGCTTAGTTCTGATGCAAGCATGTCAGCGTGGGGCAGCTGGGGGATCGGACGGAACTTGACAATCAGCACAGCGTGGACCAGCTGTGGGCGACTCTCAGCATGTGGGGTGTCCTCCTCTGGACTGAGAGGACACATCATGGAGCTAGCTAAGTCGCCCCCAGACTGACCAGTCCTGTGGTTTGTGAGGCCCCCCTGGGGCCCAGATCTCGGTCTCGCCATCCAGGGCAGGGTGGGTGGGCCAGGTGAGCCGGGGGTGGCGGGCAGGGCAGGGGGCAGGTGGGTGAGTCCTGCTGTGTCCACTCTGGCCTGCAGGACACAGCATTTCATGTCGCCTCTGTGAAAATGGGGGGCACTAGCATTTACCTCCAGGGCTGTCTGGCAGGAGGAAAGCCAGGTTTCCGGCGCCTGCACGCGTCAGGTTGGGAGCTGGACAACCCACCGTGGGGCGGATGCTCTAAGCCGCCCAAGCCTACTGAGAAGGTGGCGCCCTAGGCAGCACAGACCTCCGGGTGTGCCAGGTGGGACGGGAGGGGCCTGGCAGTCCCCTGCCTGCAGGGGGCAAGACTTTGGGCTGACCTTGAGGCCTGGCTTTCAGGCTGACCCTGACAGCAAAGATGGCAGAGCATTTACATAAAATATAGCAATTTTTCTTTTTTGGCCAAGGTTCTGTGCTGGGTTTCAGCCACAAAAGTGCTCCAGAAAATTGAGGAGCTGGAAGGTCTGAGGCGGAGCTGCCCGGGCTCTGGCCTGCAAAGCCGTGAAGGGCCAGCAAGACTGTGCACTTCTGCACTGGCTGGGCCCATCAGCCCATCGTGGCCCTGCTGCGCCCCACCCCGCCCCATCACACCTTGAGGAAGATAAATAAGAGAGTGGCTTAGGCCGCAGCGTGGGGAGCCCTCAATCAGCTCTTTGTTCCCTGGGAAGGCTGGGTGAGAACTCGAGAAAGTCGCTGGCAGCCGAACATAACACCTTTGTCTTCCCCGGGCTGGGGACCCCTCGGGAGGGGTGCAGTCTGCCTCCTGCATGGCCGCAGGGCTCCAGGCTCCAGGCGCGTCCAGCTGTCCCTGCTCCGGGGCTCGGCAGGGGCCGGGCGTCCCTGGCCCTCCTCACTGCGGCAGCGGCGCCCAGCGCGTGGCCAGGCAGGCGGCAGCCGGGGAGCCAGTCCAGCTGAGTGCCACCCCGAAGCCTGGGCCTCAGGGCAGCCGTTGGGGACCCCAACGCTCCCCAGCAGAGACGCTCCTGCTCCTCCCCGTCCCGGCTCCGGTCCCCAAGCTGAGCAGGGTGACGTGACTGGGCAGCATCAGCCTGGCCCTACTTCTGGGGGCCACGGCCCCCAAACTGGCACTTGACGCTCGCAGGGAAGCCAATACACCCGGAGCAGCATCGTTGCCACGCGCTCCCTCTGCCAGGAGTCCCACCTCGTGCTCAGGGCACCCCGGACAGTGACCGTGCGGCAGACCCCTTGGCCCGCGAGCCGGGGGCTGGGCCGGGCCCCCCAGGGAGGCTGAGAGAGCCACGGGCGGGTCCTTCCGTGTCCTCCTGCAGACGGCAGCCAGGCGCGGGGCCGTGCCGAGGACGGCTGGGCGGGGCGGCCCTGGGGCTTCATGACCCGAACGTCAAGCAGGACACAGTGGGGAAGGCAGGGTCGGGGGTCTCCTGAGAGGGGAGGGTCCTCCTCGGCCCCCACTCCTCCATGGAGGCGCCTGCGGGCGGAGGTGCCAGGCTCAGAACAGGCCTGGCTGGTCGGGTCGGTCGTGTGGGGCAGGAATCAGGAAGAGGGAGGCTGCTCCTCCTGACCCAGCCTGTTTATCCACGCCCAGGAAAACAGAGGCAGATTGTTCGGGAGCCCGCAAGAAAGACCCCGCTGGGCGTGGGCTGCTCAGAGCCAGGGCCTGGAAATGGGGCGGGGGGTGGTGGCTGCGGGAGCCAGGCAGCCCGGGTGCCCCCTGCGGTCAGTGACGTCAGAGCGGTCGGGGCAACGCAAGTGTCCACTGGCCTGTCTGACGGTGCCCTGACATCGCATCGCTGGAGGGGACCCAGGCCGCCGTGAAGGTGGCCTCGTCCCCAGTCCGGGAGCCGGCCCAGCCGAGGGCTGCCCGTCCGGGAGCGGCCCCGCTGGCCTTGGCCCCTGCCCCGCTGGCTCTCAGGTCTGAACCCAGCGGCCTCCAGGGGCGCCAGCCAGTTCTCACGACTGACCCTTCACATGTATTTCCTCTCGAGGTCATAATGAACACATCCCTGCGCATGTGCATTATGTGACTTATTACCATGTGTTAATGTTTCACAATAATACATACAGTATCTGTGATGTGTGTTAAGTGTGGTATGTCAGTATAGAGTGTTACGTGTGTGTAACAGCACAATGCTCTGTCACACTGTGTCCTGCGACCAGGACAGATGTTCATGTGACATTGCTAATGCGTATGCTGTGCTCATTTCTTTGTATCGCACACGCATGTGTAATTGTGTGTCTGTTGCCCTGTGACCCCATTCTCTGGGAACCCCGACTAGTACCCGGGGTGTGTCTACGCCGTGGGTGGCCCCAGCACACACCCCATATCCCGGAGCACCCTGGCAGCACCCTCTGGGGCCACACAGGGCTCGTCTGCAGCTCCCCTCACTCCACGACTGAGCTGAAGCGGACCCCGCTGCCCCCGGAGCCGGCTGCCCAGGCGAGGACCCGCTGGCCTCCTGGCTCCTGCAGGGCTCTGCCCCTGTGGGTGTCTCGTCTGCTCCCCACCCCATCGCGAGGTCACCATCCGCACGGCCACCTGACCCTCCCCTCCCCCCCAGGGTCAAGGGGCTCGGCGCAGGTGGGAGATGGGGTGTCTGCTCGCACGGCCGAGCCCGGCTGGGCACCCACTGGCCTCTCCCAAGGCACAAACAACAGCCGCCTGAGTCCAGCTTCTGGGGGACCCTCTGGGCCTCTCCTTCGAGGGCCCTGGGCATGACTGACCCCTAGCGGCCGGTATGAGAAAAGAGTCACTCTTGGGGGTCAAGGGCACATAAGGGTGGCTGGGGGGTCTTCTCTTTGAGCACAGGGCAGCACCTTGGCTCCTGGCTGTGTGGCCGCCACAAAGACCGTGCAGGGTGGGCAGCAGGCACTTGCTACCCCCACTGGCCATCCTCCCTCGGGCCAGTGCCCTGCACCCACCCAGGGGGGCCTGGTGCACTCTGGCCAGGAACCGGCAGTGCTGCTGAAACAGGGCTGGGGGTCGGGGCGCAGCCATCAAGGCCGGGCACGGGGGCCGGGCAGTCAGTGGGTCCTCACCCGCACGCACAATCGCGAGACCCCTCAGGCTCGGGGAGCGACCACAACGGGGCTGAGCAAACGGGGGGCACAGCATTTCTAAGGCCGTGAGCCCGGCGTCCACCCGAGTCTGTCCAGGCCCAGCTACAGGTCGCTCACCCCGGAGGCGCCGCCCGCCCGCGAGGGCAGGACCCGACTCACCGCAGCTGGAGGTGCCCACGGGGCTGAGGGCGCCACGGCGGCCCCGCCCGAAGGTGGGGTGGACGGCGGACGGTCAGGAGTGGGACCAGCTCTCGGGGCGACCCCGGCACTGAGCACTGGTCAGCGGTGCTGGTCACCGCCGGCCAGCAGCGTCACGGCCCTGCCAGTGGCCGGCCCACACCCACGGGCGGCTCTGGGACGCCAGCCCCGGGGCCCCTCCAGGCGGCGTCTGCGGCGGGCAGTAGGGACGGGCCTGGAAGCTCGTTGGCTCCTCCGTGAGGCTTTCAGCTTCTCTTTGTCCGTCTGAGGTCGGCGGCCGGACGCGTCTGAGGGCGTCCGGTGTGAGAAGCAGTGTCCGGTCCAGACCATCCCAAGCGAATCCAAACGCACAATCTCAGCGCGCAGGGGTGCGGCTGTAGCCCGGGAGAGCAGGGGCATGGAGCCCCAGCTGGACCCGGCGGCCTCCTCGCCTTACCCCTTGCCAGGCCCCCCACCTGGACGCCTGACTGGACCGTCTATCAATCAGCTCAGCGCTGGCACCTGAGGGTCGACCCCACGCTCAGGGCCCCCATCCGGCGCCTCCCCACCGCCCGCAGCTCGCGGAGCCACGGCCTGGAGCCCGCCCTTGGGGGCCAGGCGCTGCCTGTCCTGGGGCGCGGCGGGGGGGCCACAGTGTACCCCATCCCTGCCAGCCTCTGCCGCAGCCTGAGCCAGAGCAGGCCCTGGTGGCCGGCGGCAAAGTGCCCCCACCGCTGCCACCGGCCCTGCCGTGAGCGGTGCCAGGCCGGGCTCTCTGGGTTCACTGCCATCCCGCTTCTCCCACACTTGACCCTGGGGTCCCACCCCATCCACAGAGGCTGCTCCCTCGACCTCAGTCCTGACAGGGGCGCCGGCCAGCTGAGGTCATGGGTCAGAGCGTCCCAGAGGTCGTGCAGAGGTTGCAGCTGCCTTTGGTGGGTTTGTTTGTTTTTTAAGACTTTTGCATAGAAGAACTGGGGTGCAGGCGGCGGGCGTGTATGTGTGTGAGAGAGAGGATCCCTCAGAGACAGAGTGGGGAGCAGGGGGATCCCCTGAGACACACTGCTGAGGGGGCAGCAGGGAGACAGGAGGGGTCTGCTGCGCCCTGTGGGAAGCTCCCTGGTCGGGGATCGAACTCGTGCCTCAGCAGTGACAGCCTGAGACTCAACCCCTCGGGCACCTGGAGACCCCCACCCCCTTTTCTCCCATTTAGAACTTACAGCCAAGTGAGCTCTCCATGAGCATGTGACCGAATTTGTCTCCTGATCTAACTGATGCTAATTTCTCTGGTTCCCAGTCCCAGAAGACCCAACGCGAAGGAAGGGAGGGGCTGGGGTGCGCGGGGAGACCTCCCGTGCAGCTCTGCTCCAGCGTGGGCCTCTCAGCCGCCAGCCTCACGCTGAGGTGTGCGGGCCGGAAGCTGGGAAAGCACAGCCGGTGCGGGGCCTCCGGGCAGCCCCGGGGGCACGGATGAGGGGCGCTCAGGTGTGCCGGAGGGTCGCCAGCTTCTCCCAGCTACAGCCCTGTGCGTGGGGCCCAAACCCTTCTGCTGCGGGTCTGTGAGGGGCAGGAAACACAGAGCTGCGCCCAGCTGCACGCAGAGTCGGGCTTTTCCAGGCTCTGACCCCACGCGCCAGCGGGGGGTCCTGCCTTGGGTGGCCCCCTCTGCCCAGCTCCAGACGGAAGCCCTGGCACCCCCAGGACTGTCTGCGCCCCACTTGAAGGGCGGGTCTCCCGGGCCACGCCCCCAAGCCAGGAGACACCTCCCTGCGGCGTGGTCTCCCCGAGGCTGGGTCCCCCTTGCTGTGCAGCCGGCCCGGGCCGCTGCGGTCAGGTCGCTCTAGCAGTCTGGGGGGACCCTGGGCCCCTCGGCGGCTCCTCGAGTCTTTGGCGGAGAGCCGGGGAGCAGCCGGAGGCGGGGTGGGGGGGGCCTCAGCCTTTCCGCTGGGCCGTGTCCCGCGCTCCCTCGGCCCTCGCGCTGCGGACGCCCCTCCCCCCGCCCAGGCCCCGCGCCCTCCTCGGGGCCGCCCAGGTGTGCACAGTCAGTCCCGGCCGCCCACGCGCCTCCCGCTGCCGAGACCAGGGCCGCAGAGCGGGCGGAAAGCCTGGCCCGCGGCGTCTGCCCTGCCCGCAGGCCACCCCCTGCCCGCTCCCCAGCCTGGAGCTCTCTGCCCAGCCGTCTCCGAGCTGCGCTGCCCGGTGCTGCTGGACGCGACATCCATCCTGACCTCCGAGACGGAGCAGCCCCGAGGGACCCTCTCCTGCCCCCAATTCTGGGCCTGGGGACCCCACAATCCAGTCACAGGCCCTGGGGCCCCGTGGGCAGGTCTCGGGTTCACACATCTCCCAGCCTGCTGCCCCGGCCGCGAGGAGGAGGGAGGCGCGAGGGGCAGGCCGGGCTCACACCGCACACGCCACTCTCCAGGGTGAAACGCTCTTTAAATGGTGCAAATGCGAATGAGAAACGAATTTCCAAAACAGTCCAAAGGACCGCAGCAATGCCGCACTGGGAAGGAAATGAGTGTGGGTGGCGCTGGCGCCAGGGCAGTTAATATAACGGGGTACCTGAGGCTGTTGGCTGCGGTGGGTCGCGAGTTGTCCCTCGGAAGCCCGGGCGCTGCTGGGCGAAGGCTGGGGAGGGAGCCCCGCCCTCCCTAAGCGCAGGGCCAGCCACCTGGAAGCACAGGTGTGGGTGAGCGCCCCCTGGAGGCCCGGGCCAGTGGGGCGGGCAGGTGGGCCCAGCCGGGCGCTGGGAGGCTGGACCTTCTCTCCTTCTGGGGGCTCCAGCGCCGCCTCCTCCCGTGTGGCCCCTGGGCTGCAGACATGGTGGCCTGGGCTGGGGTGGGGACAGGGCTCTTGGAACCCCTGACTGGGGGTTTTAGGCTGATGCACATTTCCTTTCATCAGGCCGGTAAGGGTGGGCGACCCCTGCAAGCTCAGTCCGCGGGGGCACCGGAGAGAACGCAGATCGCCAGTGCCTGCTGCGCGCCAGGGAGGCTAAAATAGCTCTTTCTCTTTGTAATTAAAAAACTCACTTGTTGGGCCTCCCTGGGGCGCAGGGGTTAAGTCTCAGCATATGAAGCTGTCGCAGCCACCGCAGCACGAGTTCGATCCCCGGCCAGGGAGCTTCCCACGGTGTCGCGTCGGGAGCAGCACCACACGGACACCGGGAGTCGGGGAGCAGACCACATGCTGCAGGCCGCTGCTCAGTGAGAGAGATCCTGGCCTTTTTATTTTCGGCGTTACCACACAACATCAGTTACGGAGGTAGGAGGACGAGGAGAAAACGTGGGTAAAACTAAAGAACGTGTCCTCGTCTTGGGGCTTCTGGGGACGTGACCGGATGATTCTTATCTGTTTGGCCACCAAATGATGTCATTGAAATGATACCCAAGCCCTCCAGTAAGGTTCTGCTCTTATCAACGAGGCTTTCACTGCTCGGCTTCTGGGGCCCCTTGTCATGCACCGGTCCTCACCTCGTGAGGCTTTATGCTCCGTCGTCAGCCCCCCGGGTTACCCGTCACACCTCGAGGTGCAGCCTCCCCAGAGTGATCTGGTGTCTGCTTCTGGCTGCTGTGAAGGCACCTTGTGAGGCTTTGCTATGACGCAATGACCCGGGCAGCCCTGACCTTGCATGGGATGCAGAGCTGTAGATCACAGCTGGTGCTCAAACAGGTGCTTAAGTTCAGCAGACCCACACCACAGGGCGCAGCAGACCTCTCCTGTCTCCCCGCTGCGCCCCTCAGCAGTATATCTCAGTGGATCTCCCTGTTCCGCTCCCCACTCTGTCTCTGGGGAATCCTCTCACCCCCTGCACCTCTGGCCAACACCCCGGCTCTTGTATGCATAAATAAATAAACCTTTAAAAAAAACTCACTTGTTTCTGGGCATCCAAACAGCTGTACTTACTTAATGCCTGCAAGTTGGTGCGTCTGGAGAAAATCACACCAGAGAGCCGGGGCCCGGGGCTGGGCCGGTTCCTGCGGCCCGGGCCCTAATGTTGCTTGCTCCGAGCCCGCTGGGGTCAGGCAGGCCGGGGGAGCGGAGAAGCAAAAACAAAGGAAGCAGCACGCAGTGGCCGCCATGGGGACCGCAGAGGGTAGTGGGAGTCCAGATGGAGCAGCAGAGGTGAGGGGCGGGTGGGCAGGGGTGGGGCTGCACCAGCGGCTCTGCTCAGGCCTCTGTCCGCCTGCAGGAGGAGGCCGCCCGCCCATTCCATTCCTTAAACTAGTCTCGGGCCTCCCTGGGCCCCTTCGTGCACAGGGATGGCGGGTGGGCTCCAGAACGGCCCTCGGCACCCGGGCCAGCCCTGCAGCTGGGCGGTCAGCAGAGGCAGAGCCCCGATCTCTGCCCCTGAACCGAGGCTCCTTCCGGGTAGGGCTGGGCGGCAGCGGGTTCAGTGCGCACGAGGGCCCCTCCTGCTAATGCTGGGCACCCCGCCTGCTCCTCGCCCCCCAAACTGGAGACCCACCGATGCAATGGGACTGAAGAGGCCCCCTCCCAGGGGCTCATCGGGAGCCAGGTCC
The DNA here is from genome assembly GCA_004024925.1 of Scalopus aquaticus. Taxonomy (NCBI): domain Eukaryota; kingdom Metazoa; phylum Chordata; class Mammalia; order Eulipotyphla; family Talpidae; genus Scalopus; species Scalopus aquaticus. The sequence goes on from PVIJ01024788.1 coordinate 9,645, forward strand.
GCTGGGCGCCCTGCTGCTGGTCACTGGGCCACACGGAGCGGCAAGGGGACGTTGGAGGGTGTCGGCCTGATCCTGGGGAGGCCGTGGAATTGCCCCGAGAGAGGGGGAAAGTGATGGGCCAGCAGTTCTGTCTTCGCTGCTCTCCTGATTCCAGCCTAACCGGGCGCCCAAGCGCTGTCTGGTGTCCCTGGGGGCAAACGCTGCGTGAGTTTCCCAAGGAGGCTGGGGGGCAAGGCTGACACTCGGGGGGCGCATGAATCTGCATCCCACGCACAGCCCTTCCGCCCCCAGCCGCGGCAAGGCCAAGTGCTGCTGCTTACTGTATATTCATTCGTTTCCTCCAAAGGACAAGACCCCGCTGCCTGGAAGCTTGACAATGGGGTCGCACTGGCGCTTCCTGAGAGGAGCATTTCCTGAGCGGTGGTGCCAAGTTTCCTTCAAGAAGCGCTGCTTTGGGGGCTGCAGGCAGGCAGGGGCCGAGGGGCTCACTGCGCCTCTGCTCCGTGCTCTCTGCACCCCCTCTCCTGCCCGCAGAGGGGCTCCCTGCGGCCGCCCAGGGGTTCCTCAGAGCCCTACACTAGCAAATGGACACTGCGAGCTTGTGCTCACTTTCCGCCTCTCTGCTGCCTCGGAAAGGACCAAGGTCATCGGTCAAGGTCGGGCTGCAGGTGCTTGTCAGTGCTGCTCTGATTTAGGTTTAGATAGCGGGATTTGGGACAGGCTGGGCGCGCAAGGCCTGGTCTGGCCCTCCATCTCTCTGGAGAACCGCAACCAGGCAGGTGACCCACCAGGAGGCTGTCCTTAGAAGTGCTGATTTCTAGAACGTTCTGAGGGGCTGTGATGCAGTGGTCAGCTGCTGCTACTGCAGTCACCCTGCCGGTACCCCAAAGGCCAGGGGCCAAGAGCCCCCATTCCTGCGCTGTGGCCATCGGCAGAATCCCAAAGGGCCACGAGAGCAGAACTGGAGAATGCCGATTTGCTCACAGCGCCTAATTCACGTCGAGTCCAAGCTCAGGGAGTGTGGGGAGCGCGACTTTAGCCTCCTGGCTTCTGTCCACAGCAAGCCTGCCCTGCACCGCGGGTGGCCGTCCAGGAGCACTCGGACCCAGGCCTCAGGCAGGCCCTCGGTCTGCAGGGGTTGAGATTTCACCAAAACGAACCTCTCACCTGTAGCTCAATGCTCCTGGAACGTGCGGGACGAGCTTCTTCACTCTTCCGTGACCAGGGACCACTTTCCACGGGGGAACCAAGCTCACACGCCCCCAACAGGCCCTCCCCGACTTTCACTGCTCCGGGGCCTCTTTCCCTGGCTCCATTCCTCATCTCTGCCTCCTTTCTGGAGTTTGGGAAGCAAACGCTGTACTCCATAGTGTCCAGGCCCAGAGCCCAGCTGGGCTCTCACCTCCCTTGTCCTGGACCTAATACTTCTGTTAATGCAGCCCAGGTTTGGGGCCAACTCCTCCTGGTTGGCAGCCCAGAGTTACAGTCAACCATGCTCAGAGAGGTTGACCTCTGGGCCTCCAAGGTGGGGTGGGCAGACCTGGCTGGCTCTCCACTTGGCTTGGACAGAGCTGGGGGACGCAGGGTGGGGGGATGAGGCAGGACGAGGGGTTCACCCCTGAGCAGTGGGGTGTCTGAGAACCCACTTGACTGGGAGGCAGCAATGCTACTTCATTTATTTATTTTGCAGAGTCACCAGATGAGTTTATCCCCCCCCCCATGTCTGTGGAAATTTCATTTACGTTTACTACAGGAATAAAGAGCCATTCTGAGGGACTGAGCAGCCTAGAGCGGCATGTATGGTGATTCCTCCGTTTTCCCTTCCATATAAACGTGCAGTCTTGCATCAAATATGACTATTGAGATTTTAAAAGTCAAAGCAGAAATGGATTCATTTAAGTCATTCATGAAGATCTTATTACGTACACATTTCCTGTAAGGTATGCAGGACGAGGGCGAGAATCTTATCTGTCGTTCCATCCCTGGAGTCTAGAACTATGTCTGACAAGTGGCAGCCAGGCTGCATGCTTGTAAAGTGAAGGGAGGAGGGGGGAGGGG
>PVIJ01024789.1:0-11698 GCA_004024925.1 Scalopus aquaticus
CCCTTCCAACATCTTTGTTTAAATGTCAGCTTTCAATGAGAACTGCCTGGTTAAAACTGCAGCCCACTCCCACCTCTGCTTCTGCTCTCTCGCTTTTTCTTTTTCACTGGAACATGTACCACCCTCTAATCCACCGTGCTTTGGACTACCTATTACATCTGCTGGCCTTGGCCTCTCACCTGCCTTCCCCACCCCTGTCTCCCTGAAGTCTAAGTTCCATGGCCAGAGGCCTTTGTCTCTTTTGTTCCATGACATAAGTCCCCTGGCACCTAGTAGACCCTCAATACATGCTGAATCCAGTGAGTGAATGTATCAATGGCCGGGATTCTTCCAGAAGCAGAGCACATAAACCCTTCTCACGGAGACTCACTCCAACCCGCGGTCTTGTCGCCACCTCTCTCAGGCCCAGGCCTGCCTCAGGACTTCTGGGCTCCTGCTCCAACGCTGTAAATCAATCTCTTATTCACTGCGAGAATCCAAGTCCCTTTCTCCAGGGAGTGTTTGCCCGTTTCCAAGTTGTCTCACAGGCAGGTCCTCGGCATCCCTAAGTGCTCTGGGGACACTTGTAGTACATGGCCAAGGAACCACTCAAAGCTCAGCCTTCAGGGGGGCACTGACAGGCCCTTCTTTTAGAAGTCAGGGTTCTGTTGCAAGGCCCAGCCTGCCAGTCCCCCGGGGGGGGGGCATTCTTCCAGCCAAAGTGGACCCTCTGGGCTCCCAAGAAAGGCTCGTTCAGCACCATGGCCAGCGCCGAGGCCCTTGGGAACCTGGTGCCCTTTCTAAGGGGCCTGTCGAGCTGGTCCCTTTTAAGGGTTGGGGACCTCCCTGCATCCTGTCCAGTCTCGGCCACTGCAAAAAAGCCCACGGGGACGGGGCCAGCAGCAGCCGGCCCCGATCTTGGCTCTGCCTTGGGCACTGAGCGTGTCAAGGGGTGTGTCTGCTTCTGAGAGGCTGAGGTCCCCTCCCCTTTCCAGAGAGAACCTGAAGCCTCAGCAGTCCTCTGGACTTGAGGCCGGCAGGCCGCGGCTTGTCCTGCCGCATGTAGGGACTTTCCTCTAAACCCACTTTGCTTCCTGCAGTGTCCTGCCTCCTTCCTGCCTTGCCCAGGCGCTTTTCAACTCTTTGAACTCATTGTCTTTTTTTTTTTTTTAATGAAACTATAACTAGCTATTCTAGCTCCAAGAATAATTTAGTGTTTTGATTGGGACCACATTGATCAATTCACTTAGGGAGCTGGGAAACTTTCCCACCTAGATGCCATCGACACCTTAGGTCTTTCTGAGGTGCGAGCCCTCCTCCCTCAGCCAGTGCCACCTTGTGCCCAACCACAAGGACAAGCTGGGGAGTGCAGTGTTGGCTCTCTCTGTTGTCTGCAGTTGGATGTAGGAAGGATTTGGTCCCAAGGGAGATGGGGAGGTGAGGGGACCTCAGGCAAAGTCTGTGTGGCTTCTGCATGGCCCCCCGGGGGCTCTGGGGCAGCATTGGAAGCAGGTGAAGGGGGTGGAGGTTTGGGGGGGCACCAGCTTTGTGAACCACACACATCCACCCACCACTGGGTTGAGGGGAGTATTACTGCTCACTGAGTAGTAATATTGAGGCCCCCTGTGGACTCCTCATCCATCCCTCCGTGGACTAGAGGAAACAAGCTGGACATACGCTAGTCCCACCCATGCTCTCTTCGTATTTTACTAACCACTGTATGTCCGTCCTCAAACAGCATGTCGTACAGTTCTTGCGTGTTTTGTGGTTTTCTATTAATACGATCGTACTGTATCTGCACTTGCACATCTGGCAGTATTGAACTGGAGCCCTGTATGTGACAGATGCTAATAGCTTTCCTTCTTTTCCCCATTGTCTGCTTTTGCAAACCACAAGTATTCTACAACTTGAACAAAAGGAGAAAATGTGGATTCTGGGGTTGGAATGCCTGTTGGCTTCTTCACTTACTAGCTCTGTGACTTCAGGTGAATTCTTAAACCTCTCTGGGCCTTAGCATTTCCATCCAGAAAATGCAGAAAGACCAATCTTAGACTGAACCAGGGATTAAAGGAGAAAATTTGTCCCAAAGCTCACAGGGATGTGTGATGGGGACAGTGACCCTCACAAAGAGAAGGTCAGTGCATTAATGATCAACCTTTCTGTTAGTAGATAAATGACTCCTCCTCTCCCCCATCCCTACAGGGCCCACTGTTTCTCTCCCCCAAAACCTGGAAAGGGGACCCCAGGCTACTTACTTAGCACCTCAAAGCTCACATGCTGGGACCCCATCAGCCTGATGGTGGCCTTGGTGACATACGAGGATAGGATAAGCACCGTAGACCCAGGGTGGGGAGCAGAGGTGAGACTAGCAAAGTGTCCAGAAGGGTTCCCCTCTACCTGCTCACTCCTCTGGGTGTGGGGGACTTGGAGGACAAACAAAGCATTCATTCAGTCCAGAATTCCCGAGGTCCTGTTGGGGCCTGGGGAGCAATTGCTTCCTCCCTCCCTGCCTCCCTGCTTCCTTTCCATTTTCTTTGTAAAATGTTGGGTCCATAGGAGTCAGATAATGGTGATAATTGAAGTGTGTATAGAAGACTATGTTTTTGCAAAACAAATGTAATAGAATTTTATTTTGAATGTCAACTACAACAAGTAACTGATTATCTATGTTCCTTTGGGACAAAACAAGTGCACACAGGTAAATTAGGCCTTGAGGAGGGGAACGTTAGGAGGACATTAGCTGGCATTAGCAGCACTTGGCTTGCTTTTAAAATTACAATAACCTACGCCTAGATAATTTTGATGACTATACCACTTCATTAAAACTCCCCAATTCAAAAATCTGTAATATGACAATAGACTTACATTAGGGAGTCGCTGGTGATGGCTTCACTTTGCAGGCATAAAACACGAGGACGTATTTTTAGAAATAGGAGGCATTGTAGGAGACTTTGGTACAATAGAATTCATCTCTTTTTTTTAATCATCTCATTTTAATATGCCTTTTATCATTGAAAATTCCATTTTGGACATACATTTTGTATGACTTCCTCTACTTCCTGGGGAACAATTCTTGACAAGGATGTGACAGAGGGTCAGAAGGTTCAGGAGAGACTTGGACACATCTTCACAAATGGCCACTTTCAGTTTCTGATATCCCTTCGAAGCATATAATTTTCACCAGAAAATGCTTTGAACTGCAGCCTCCCACATGGATGGGTGGTCTTTCCATAGACCAGAAGGGGGGTGGCACAGGTATCAGGTAAGAGAGTGTTGGGGGCCCTGACCCTTCCCTCTTTCACTCCTTCCAGGATCTGTGGCCACTGGCATACACTCAGAGGAGCAAGACACACATGTCTGCCCTCCCAGATCTTACAGAAACACCGTGAAACAAGCAAGCACAGCTGGTCACATAAAGTATATGTTAGGTGCAAGTGGAGTATCTATAGCAGGAAAGCTTTATTAAGCTAGGAAGTCAGGGAAGGCCTCCTGGAGGCAGTGACATGTAAGCTGAGACCAAAAAATGAGTAGGAGTTTTCAGGGGAACAGTGAAAGGGGAAGTTATTCCAGGCAAGAGGAAGAGCTGGTGCAGTGACTTACAGGTTGTGTGGGAAAACTGACTTGAGGCTATTAAAAAACTGTGTGACCAGAGGTGAAGGGTGCAGTTTGTGAAGTGGGAAACCAGCAGAAGGAATGAATTGGAGCCAGCAGATCAATGGAAAAACTCCAGGAAAAAAAACAACACAGAACATGCACTTTGTTAGTCCTTCGGACTTCTCTCCAAAGTGCCTAATTCCTGTGCTGACAGGCCTGGTTACCCTGGTGGGCTTTCTGGGATTAGGAGAAACATGAAAAACTGGCTGATCCAGATTGTCTGGCTGATAGCTGGTGTTCAGTAGTGTTAATATTCTTCAACTCCTTATTTACTTTCTGCTGAAGTGACCAACAGGCATATCTGAATCATTTGAATTTGCAAACACCTATATATGTTTAGGGAATGACCCTTTCCTATATATTTAGTGAGAATTCCAATTAAATCTATGATAGCTAGTCAGGCTAAAGTTGACCTTCATTCCATCTGTGAAAGGAGACAATGAAGAGGAGCAAATTGGGCAATGGAAAGTCTATTTGTCCCAGTTAAGAGGATATTTTTAATACTTTCAGCAGCATGTGGAGGTTACTGACAAGATTTTGTTACTGAGTTTAGGTAACAACATACTTTTTCTTCCTGATTGTTCTATCAATCAGGATAGGCTCAGTTTTGCTGCAATAACAAGTAAGCCCAAATTCTAGGTGACTTAAAACCACAATGGTTTTTTCATCCACATAGATTAGCAGGGACTCTGTTATCTTCCATGGCTAGAGATCAGCCTCTATGCCTAGAGGTGCTGAGTCACCTTCACTCTGGGGTCCAGGGGCATGGAACAATCATTTTCTGGAGCGTTGCCCTGCAGATGGACTAAAAGTTCTAAAGGATTGCTCATCTGCAATTAAGTGTTTGAATCTTGTGACGCACTTTACTTCAACCCAAGCTCACTGGACAGAAATGCTCATTGGATCCCCACCAACTCCAAGAGGTCTCAAAAGTAGCCCTTGGGTGTGCCCAGGGGTCAGGCAGCCAGAATATTCAGGAGATTGACCACAGTCTCCAAGGACTTGAAAGTCCAACTCTAAAGTCTAAGTCTAGGGTCTCCCTGGTGGCGCAATGGGTTAAGTCTCAGCACTATGAAGCTGTGTGCAGCCACTGCAGCACAGGTTCGATCCCCAGCCAGGGAGCTGACCCACATGGCGCAGCAGACCTCTACTGCCTCACCCGCTGCTCTCCTCAGCAGTGTATTTCAGTAGATCTGCCTGTTCTGCTCCCTACTCTCTCTCTGGTGAATCCTCTCACCACCCCCACACCTCTGACTTGCAGCCTAGTTCTTGTATGCAAAAATAAATGACTCATAAAAAGAACCCTAAAGTCCAAGTCTAAGATTCGGACATCTTGCTGGTATGTTTTTAATTAGTTGGGACTCATGCTCTTTGATATTGCCAAATTTAAAAGCAATTTAGAGGAGAAAAGTTACATCAACTTAAAGAATCTCTATTAGCTTAGGGAAGAATCACGCAAATGATAAATTATTTTTATCTGCTTAAAGACACCATAAGGTTTCTTCACTCTACAGAAACCAAGATGATTTTATTTCTTTAAAGATGTCTTGTAATCTCATAGTGTTGTTTGGGTACTCAGTAAAACTGGAAACATCTATTGCAATTATCATAGATTGTAATAACTGAGAGCTCGCTATGGGCACACCATTTTTCTAAATGTTTAACAAGAGTTATATCACGACACCTCACCAGAAGGTGAGTTGTGATTATTCCCAGTGTTCAGAAGAGAGAAAACTAAGGCCCAGAGAGGCTAAGTAACTTGTCCAAAACCATTCAGCAAGAGAGTGTCATAAAAAAAGCAAGATGACTTGTTGCAAATAATCCTATCCTGTCCTCTTGAAGGTAAAAGAGGGACATCTATTCTAAAACATGTGCTATTCTGGAATTCATTGCCCAATATGGTGAGTATCAGGGGCTCCTTCTTGAGTCTGCCTGCTGACGTTTACTGTGGGCTCAAGAAAGGCAGCCCGGCACTGGATTTAAATCCCAGCAGATGAAACATTATTTATTTAGGAAAACATGTGACCGAACAAAAGTGAATGAGATACAGGTGGTTTCCTGAGCTCTGGCACACACAGGAGCAGCAAGGCGCATGCACACACACAGTTCATGCATGCACACACACACATACACACACACACACACACACACACACACACACACACACACACACTACTTACACACACAGGCCACACACACTGTTAAAAAACCAAACAAAGGTCCCAAATGGAGTCACTTATGCTAAGTTTAAAGGTGCCCAAACCGAGACTCAATTACAGTTTCACCTTCCCCAGAAATGGACCCAATCCCACAGGAAGCACCGAGGCAGGGAGGGTGACATGACAGAAGGTAGGCCCCTGCCTTCCCCTAAAGGAAAGTGAAACTGTCAATTGTTTTTTTCCCCCAGGCGGCTCTCTCTCTTCCGCCAGCTCCTCCAGCGTCTTTCTGCTAGATGGAAGGCTGCCGGATTCAAGAATCAGAGAATAAAAACAAGAAGCTTTTTAAAGGCTACACAATTGAATTTTGCTTTTTAATAAGACACACATTTGGCTCTCTGGCACCTATTATTTCATCCTTAGTCTGGAAATTCCCAGCCATTAATTTCTGTGTTTTTCTGACTGACCCCACCCTTTTGTGGAATGTCCCCAGGACAAAGGAGAGGGGAGGAGAACAGAACTGTCCAGGGCACCTGAGAAGGCTGGAGGGAGATTCCGTGGATGGGGCTTGAGTTCACAGATTTCCAGCCTTCCCCCCTGGAGTCTGAGTGTAGTAGGTCTGCCTGAAGTTGAGTTTCAGGCATCTGTGGCTCACCTATTTGGAAACAGTAGTTAAGATTCAAGTTGGAGAAAGACGTGGATTCATAGCCCAGCCCGGCTGGCTGCATCCAAGCTGACCTTGGGCAAGTCAGGAATCCTTTAAGAGCCTCACTTTCATCATCTGTCATGCATGTGCTAAACATTAACTGCATATCAAATGTCTATTCATAATAATATTGTTATTCTTGTTATTGTATCTCAGAGCCTTGCCAGTCCCATCTGAGGCTGCAGAGGCCCTCAAGTCACCAGCAAGGTCTGTGGGAAGCAGGAATCACTTCTGCTAAAGTCTAGTAAGTAAGAGAGACATCATGAGAACACTCCAGAATCCCGGGAGAAATGCCAAGTCAGAAAACAGGCTTCTCCCACTCTCCATCCTCTCTTCTAAGACGGTGATGGTGTTTAAAAAGACAAAGACAGATGTTCTACTTTCAGAGCCTCAGTTGAACTTTGGCATGGTAGAAGGGGGTGTTTCTGGAGAGGTTGGGGGGTTATAACCTTGCCACCCACAGCGTTCCTTCCAGGGGCTGGAAAGCGGCAAGAGCAGAGGAAATGAATTTGGGGATTAGGAAGCAGCATGATTAGGAGGACATGAGTTTGGGGGGCTGGAAAGAGGCAAGAACAGAAGAAATAGATATGTGGGGCTGGGACAAGGCATGAACAGAAGAGAATGGGTTTAGGGGCTCTGGAAGGAGCAATAGCAGAGGGAACAGGTCTGTGGGGAGCAGGGAGAGAGCTACAACCCAGCTGCTAAGAGAAGTTCTAGAACTGCAGCTTGCAAAGAGGCAGCAAACTCAAATTCTTACAGAACTGCAAATTGTTATCTGGGGTTTGGCAGGGAATAAAAGGAGGGAAGCCAGTGGGAATAAGGAAAAATCTTGTGCTCACCATGGCCTCTCCTTCTTTGTCTTTTTTTTTTTTTTTTTGCTTTTTTCTTTTTAAAGATTTATTTTATTTATTTATACTTACAAGAGCTGGGTTGTACGCCAGAGGTGTAGGAGGTGAGAGGACCCACCAGAGACAGAGTGGGGAGCAGAATAGGGGTATCAACTGAAACACACTGCTGAGGGGAGCAGCGGGGTGAGGCAGGAGAGGTCTGCTGCGCCATGTGGGAAGCTCCCTGGCCGGGGATTGAACTCGTGCTGCAGTGACTGCCCATAGCTTGATAGTGCTGGGACTTTAACCCCTGCGCCACCAGGGAGTCCCCCTTCTCTGACTTTTGATGGAATCTTGGTCTCAGAGAAATACGTGTTTACTCTAAGAAGAACAAGAGGAAGACTCTGGTCTGGGCCGCAGAGGCCAGGGGGCACAGGCATTGCTGGGAAAGCACCCAAGACACACACATCCTGCTGTACTGTGGCTATTAGGGCTGCAGCCTTTAGCAGGTGACCTATGGCGGGTGTGGCTTCCCTGCCCAAGGAGGAGTGAGTGCAGCCCAGCGCCACTGAGAGGCAAAGTGCCCCCGGGTTTGCTCAGTGAGTCTCCTAAAATCTTGGACACGGTGACTCGGGACTGGAATCTGTGGAGGAACAACGCCAAACCCAAGAGGACAGCGCAGCAGCTTCCAGTGAGCTTAGGGATCTCAACAATTAGTTGTACAATAAATGTGCTGGTTAAAAAGAGGGGAAAAGGGAAAACAAAAACAAGGAAAAGAGTGAATAGTGACTGACGCGGCCACAGGGTCCAGGAGCAAGGGATGGAGGGGATGATGGAGGACTGGGGTCTCACCCTGGCCTGCCCCATCTTGAAGGGTGACTGTGCTGGGGCCCCACCCACCATCATCTTGGGGGTGATGCCCCTTCTGAGTCACCCAAGAGAACACAGAAAGGAGGGTTTGTGTGTATAATTTCCTTATTATACATTGTATATACATACATTTTAATTTTTATTTAATTTTTTCCCTCCCTGCTGTACACATTTTTAAATGTTGCTTCAAATCAAAAAAGAAATACCATGGAGACATTAAATCCATGATGTCATTGGTTGTAGGACATTCTGATATTTCATAAACTACTAAGAAAGAAAAAAGACCTGTCCATTAAGCCATGACAGCCTATGGATTATAAGGCAAACACCAATTCTAAAGATGTCACAATGTGGAAAAAGGTGCCTCTTAGAATTCAGGAACAACTGTACATCAATAGGCTGGGCTCGGCCTTTGGTGCAGTTCCCAACCTACACAGATGGACTTAGCAATGCTCCTGACATCAGCCCCGGGACACTGGCGGACTTGGGAACCCCCAGGAGTTTGTATTGGATTCATATCTACGAAACCCAAACCCTTGGAGAAGAAGCAATCCCTCTTCCATCTTCATCTGGAACAGGAGTGAATTAGGCAGCAAAAAGGAAAATGGCCCACTTTGCTCCAACAGGCGAGTCGGTCACGAATGGTGCTACCAAAAGCCCTCCAAGATGTTGATGCAGTAACACAGGACGGGCTGGTGGGTTGTCAGCTTCTCAGGGATTCTGATTATTACTGGGATGGGAGTTACTAGGAGGAGCCTCACATCTGCCTTTACATAAGCCCAGAGAGAGGAAGGCATGCCCAATGTCGCACAGCCGGGCAGAGCAGGGCCAGGCCAGGAACTCAATCTGCGTTCCCAACCCAGGGCCCAGCCTCCTGCTGACTCTCAAAGCTCCCCCCGCTTTGCCCCAGGGCAAGGGTCTCAAGGGCTGACTCTCTGGGCCCTCTCCCTCTTCCGCCCTCCACCCCAAGCTCTGTTGTGAGTTCACCTTAGAAAAAGCACCTTTATTTGATTCACAAGACTTTTGAATTTTATTAGTAAAATACAAAATGGCACAGACATTGGTGATAGGGTTGGAAAAGCAAAAGGATCGACCAATTCCTTCCAAAGGTCCTCCCCAAATTGTCCTTGTCCTACTTGGGAGAACTAACACATCCATGGGAGGGGGACCAGGTGCCCCCAGCTGCTTTATCACAAAGGGAGCCCCACCACGGATGCTCTGCCCCTCAAAGGCTCTCCCCGCCTGCAGGGGTCTGAAAAAGAGCACTCAAACCTCATGCCCCCTCGATGAACCATCAGACAGAACCCCAACTTGAGCCAGGCCTAAACTTCCTGCACATGCGCAGTAGGAGGAGCAAAAAGGCCAGGTGGGCAGAGCAGCTCGGCGGCCCACTCTGGACCAGCCGGGTGCTGGGGTCCGTCTGCAAAGAAGCATCATCGCACCTGGCGCGAAGCCCAGCCCAGGGGGCTCTTCTGGTGAAGGGCAAGGGCCACCTGAGGGGCAGGAGGAGGCGGGGAACTGCCCCCAGGAACCCTGAGCGGGGCCCAATGGGCTCAGTCAGCCTCCAGCCTCATGCAGGCCGCCTGAATCCCCAGCAGCCAAAAAGAGAACCTCTGACTTCATGCCCACAACTTCCCTTCCCCTGCTAACCCCCCGCCAGGACAGAGTCCCGTTCAGAAATAAACACGGGAACCTCAGGTTTCGGGGCTGGGTTCTGGTCTTGTGGAAAACGTCATGGAAATTCCTGACCTGTGTGTGATGGAGGCAAAGGTGAGGAGGGATTTTGAGGCTCAGAAAACAGTGTTTTCAGGGAGTAAGAGAGGGAGATGGGGAACTCAGGCCTCAGGAAGAAAGCACAAATGCTGGACTCGGGGTACATGGGGATCAGGGGACACTGGACTAGGCCACCTGTGCAGGGCCCTCAGCAGGAGTGTAGCTGCTCCTGTGGTCAGCCCAGCTCCTTTCTGGAAGGGCCTCGGCCTCCCGGGGAAGCTTCGGGCTTCCCTCCCTCCGTGGGCCTGCCCCTTGGCCGTCTGTGCCCCTGGGAGGCTGGTGGAGCTGGAGAAGGGGTGCTTTTAAGGCCAGGGAAGGGCCTTCCCAGTTGGTCTGTGCCCCTCAAGTGCCCAGCCCAGATTCCACTCTGGGGGTCCACCATGTTGACCCCCTTGCAGGCAGCCGCGGCAGCTCAGGAGCTCTGCTGACAAAGGTGGTGAGTGGGCTCCGCCTAGTCCAGGAAAGGGGTCTCTGGGTCACTTCGGATGCCTGGCGGGGGTTCAGGTTATTGCCACATACTTGCCATGCTTATTTCCTTTCACATATGGGAAGTTAGAGGTACAAATGCTTTGTGGGGTCGGTAGGGAACCTGGGGCAGGAACCCCCAGCCTTCACACTCACAGTTGGCGTTCCCGCGGGGCGCAGTGCAGACCGAGGGCAGAAAGGAATCACAGCCCCAGGTAACTTCATCTCCCCTCCCGCGACGCCTGTCGGAGGCGGCACCTCACTGGCGGCAGTCCCAGAAATAGCACGCCAGCCTCATGCAAGCAAAGACAGGTCCCCAGCGAGGGCTGGGGCGTGGGCTCAGTGCAGGGACAGGGAAGATAGCACCGCAAGTGGCCGGGGACTGGCGACTGCAGCGGGACCAGGACACACGATGAGGTCTTGAGGGGGTGGGCTGAGGGGCCTGGCCTGAGGCTCACTTGTGAGATGGGATGACCACGTGACCACATGGGGACGGGGGTCCGAGGGCTTAGGTGTTTAATAAATAGTTGTTTGTTGGGGCAGGGGCGGTGTCCAAGGGGCCCTCTCACCAGCCAGCAGCAGAGGAGAATTTCCTGACTTGGGGACAGTGGGGTGAGTTGCAGAATCCACCCCTCTGTCCCCAGAAGGTCAAGGGTGGTCAAGGATGGCCGCTGGGAGCTGGGAGCAGTCCCATCTGCTCTGGTCATCCCAGCTCAGCTCAGGCCCTTGGTGAGGGTGGTGTGAGGATGGGGGGCCCCAGGCAGCTGTCTGAACAATGAGATGCAGGCAGGTGGACGGCTCACACTGGCACCAGCACGTACGAGTTACTCCCACAGCTCCGCGGCACGTAGCGCAGCCCTTCCACCATCTCCCCCGCCATCTTGCGGGGACAGCCTTGGAGGCTCTGGTAGGCAAACATGGCCACCCCCACACAGAAGAGGAGGCCCAGGAAGGCCAACAGCCCTACCGCCTGCCTCCGGGTGGTCACCTGGGAGTCAGGGACAGGGGTCATGAGGACACCCAGCCTCTGGGGGTCCACTGTGGCGTGGATGGTCTCCTCAGCCTTGGGGGCCCAGCTACCTGAGGCCACGGGTTCCCTGCTGGGATCCCCTTCAGAGGAGACCGGGGTCCCGGAGACATGGGGCAAGGTACCAGGCCCCATGAGAGCATCTGTGTGAGCTGAAACAGGACCTGTCTCCTCGGGCCCTAGAGAGTTCTCTGGCTCGGGGTCTTGCGCCTTGACCCACACAGATTGGCCTTCAGCTCCA
>PVIJ01024790.1:0-11699 GCA_004024925.1 Scalopus aquaticus
TCTGTAGTTTTCTTTTTTTGTATTGTCTTTGTCTGGTTTTGGTATTAGAGTAATATTTGCTTCATAGAATGTGTTTGGTAGTACTCCTTCCTTCTCGATTTTTTGAAAGAGTTTGTGTAATATAGGGACTATTTCATTTTTGAATGTTTGGTAGAATTCATTTGTGAAACCATCTGGTCCTGGTAATGAGTTGTTTCTAAAGGCTTTTAAAGAATAACATTCATCATTATCATCAGTTCTTGAATGACTTTCTAAACAATTCTTAAATGATTTTCAAAGCTATAATTTGCAGAAGCAATAATTAAAATAAACAATGTATCGTTCTCTTTTACTGTGAGAAAAAAAATTATTCTATTCTAGAAGATATCTAGGTAAAGAATGTTAGCCACCCTCCTTGTTTACCTACAATATAATTCTCCTTACAGGTTATTTCTTCACATATCCCGACTCTGAGGGCAGTCTCAGCATGTAATAGTAAATCCATTATCCCTCTGCCTGGAATATTCTTATCCTGTAGTCTTCAGATCTTCACTCAAATGGCACCTTCATAGCAAGACCTTCCTGGCCAACCTATCTAAAATGTCAATCCCCCCTGTCTTTAGTATAACCATGTTTTATTATATATTTTCCCAGCTAGAAGGTAAACTCCATAAGAGCAGGAGCTTTTACTGCTTTGCTTACAGCTGTATTCCCAGGGTCTATCTCTAATCACAAACTCCTATACTTCTTTACTTTTAATAAGCTATTTCTTTGACCTCAGTAAGAATTCTAGTCCTGGGCCTCCGTGGTGGCCTAGGGGTTAAGTCTCAGCACTATGATTGCAACAGCCCACCACCATGGCCCAAGTTCAATCCCTGGCCAGGGAGCTGACCCACATGTGGCACAGCAGACTTCTCCTGTCTCGCCCACTGCTCCCCTTAGCAGTGTATTTCAGTAAATACACCTTCTCTGCTCTCCACTGTCTCTGGTGAATCCTCTCCCCACCCCCTTCTGGCCTAATCCCCAGTTCTTCTACAGAAGATAAATAAAATCTTTAAAAAAGAATTCTAGTCCATTAATCTTTAATTTATAAATATTTACTGAGTGCCTACTACACACTGGACACTACTGAAGATTCTACACACACACACACACACACACACACACACACACACACTAAGCAGCAAAGCAGACAAAAATCCCACCCTTGTGGCCCTCACATGCTAGTAAGATGAGAAACATAATATAACAAGTAAAATATACTCTGTTAGAAAATGATAAGTGCAGAGAGAGAAAGAGAGAGAGAGAGAGAAGCAGAGTAAGGGAGATCCAGAGAGCAAAGTGTGGGGAGGGAATATGTAATTTTACATAAGGTAATCACGACAAGCCTCACATGGAAAGTGACAAATGAACAGAAACCTGAAGGTGATTATTAACCATGTCTAGAGGAAGAGTATTCTAGAGGAACCGTGAACAGGTAGGGCCAAGGCCCTAAAGTAAAAATATGTCTGAAAAGTTCGAGGAATAGCAGGAGGCAAACACAGCTAAAATGTAGTATGCAAACAGGAGAGCGGTAGGAAAAAAGATCAGAGAGATAAGGAGGGGTCATCTCAGGTAGGGCCTTGGAGAACACTGTAATTGTTACAGGGCAGCCCTGATATTAAATAGGGTGCCTGGCTCTGAGTCCTCACCCGTGCGCTTAAAAGGGACTTACAATAAGACTCAACTCAGGCACACTTAATAAAATTAATAAAGGGCTTATTTACAAAAGGAGGGGAAATAAAAAGAACAACTCAAGGGAAAAAAAAAGAAAAGAAATTGGTGAATGCGTCCTACCAGTTCCGCTAAGCTGGACTCCCAATGGTGCACTCAAATCCAGCAAACAGCCAAGAGCCCCACAAAGCCCACGTCTGGTTGTAGACCAAACCTGGCAGCTTAACTCCACCCTCAGTTCCCAGCAATCCTCCCTTCCATGCTAACGACATTATGGGATTTGTAGTCCTTGGTGTCTTGGATCTCTTTGGTCTGAGGTCTGTGGGGAGTGGGGAGTGGGGTCCATAAAAAACCTGTCTGTGGAGTTTGTTCAGGCTGTCTTTTCTCCCCCAATATAATGATTCTGGCTTTTACTCTAAGTAAAATGAGGAGCCCCAGGGCAGTTTTGAGCAAAGGAGTGATATGATCTCACTTATGTTTTAAAAAGAATACTCTGGTTGCTGTGTTGACTACAGAATGTAAGGTTATAAAGAGACCAATGACAAGGCTACTGTAGTAATTTGGATGAGAGCTGAAAACAGCTTGTCCCAATCTGATAGCTATACGGATAGCAAGAAGTGGCTGAATTTTGGAGGTATTTTGAAGGCAGACTAGTAGGATTTCCTCATGGACTGAATGTAGGGTATGAAAGAAATAATTATAAAGATTTTTGGCCTGAGCAACTGGAAAGATAGTGGCCACTCTCTAAGATGAGAAGGGTTGCAGGTGGAGCAATGTGAGATGTCTGTGAGTCATCCAAATGAGGATATGGAGTAGGTAGCTGATATACAAGTCTGAGTTGGAAGCAAGAGGTCTAGACTACAAATACAAATTTGAAAGTCATCTGCAAATAAACTGTATCTAAAGCCACAAATTAGATGAGATCACTTAAGGAATCAATACAGATCAGTTTCTCAACCTTGGCATTACTGGTATTTGGGACCAAAACATTCTACTGGGGGAGGGGGGGGTTGGCCTGTGCATTGTAGGGTGTTTAACAACATCCCTAGCCTCTATGCACTAGATGTAAGTGCCATCACACAACAATTGTGACAGTCAAAAGCGTCTCCAGACATTGCCAAATGTCCCCTAGAGAGGACAAATCAATCCCCTTCCCAATTGATAACCTCTGATCTAGATAAAGAAGAGAAGAGGACCACACACTGTAACATTCCATCACACCTTTCCATATCCAGGCCACATAACATCATGTCATCACTTTCTTCTCAAAACCCAAACACAACTTATACCTATCTCCTTGTTCTGTCATCTCAAATCTTAGTTCAATATCACCATTCACGTTACCTATTTATACTTAGATGCTAAGCACTGCTGGAGAAAAACCCCACTTGTATACTAAGTGGAGTACCATACATATTTAGTTTTCGTCATTAGGTGAGGCCTCAAATATACAGTCTTGAGTCCCCAGGCTGTTCCCACTCACATTCCATACAGCAGTTGTTCCAAACCTTACCATATGCCTAGAAGCTAATAAGGTACCCTTACTAGGGGATTATTTTATTTGTTAACAGACATTCTCCTCAACCAGAGAGAAAGTTCTCCACCCCAGTGTTGGAACACAGTAGATATTCAATTTATGTATGAATTCTTCCCTCCATCCTCTGTCAGTTTCCTATTTCACAGAATAAAATGAGGCCATCAAGAATGAACTCTATCAAAATTCTACCAACACAATTATAAATTTAACCCTCAGGACACTTTTCACCTGATCTTTAGTTCTTGCTAATGTCACTGATGAACTTCCTTTCCACTATTTGGAAATAGTGGAACTGACCTTTAGTAAGTACCTAATATGGTACTTAATACCTAATATGGCACCTTGATACTCCACTCTTCCCCTACGTATTCTCTCTGATCGAGCTCACTCATGGTTGAGGTTTCCATCACTATTACTCAAGCAAAAAAATTCCCAAATCCATATATCCAAGTCAAACCTTGTTTCTAAGTTCTAAACACTTTACTTCCAACAGCCCAGAGGCACCTTCACATTTCTAAAAGTGTATCAATCTTTTCTCCTTTTGTATTATTCATCTTTCTGTATTCCTCATCCTCTCTTCATTCTTTTAACAAGTATGCACCAGGAACTATGACAGGCACTGAGATTGCAAAGACATATTTACTACCCAAAAGGAACTCAGTCTAGGAAGCAAGAGACAGTGAAAATTGTAATGTAGCCCAATACATAAGCCATTAAGATATGCACAAAGTGCTAAAGAAGTATAAGAATGGAGAGGGGGAATTAGGGAAGGTATCTTGGAGGATTTAATGCCTGGCTTGAATCGTAAAAGAAAAGTAGGAGTTAACCAGAGATAACCAGAGATAACATGGTATCAACAGGCTATTACAAGCAATTTAGAACTTAAAAATCCAAAGCAGGGAGTGGCAGCTGTAAACCAGATCATAACGCACCTTAAAGGCCACATTAACAAACTTATACTTTATCCTGAGTGTGACTGGGAACTTCAAAAGAGTTTTAAGCAGGGAAATTATGTGGTAAGGCTCCTATGCCAGTATTTCTAGCAGTTGAGTGGAAGGGTGAAGATTAAAGGCTCTTATAAGGCTAGCTGAACAGTCCTGGTAAGAGGAAAGCCTGAATAAGAGGCAGTGGTTAAGGTCTGAAAGGAAACACAACAAAGAAATAATTAAGAAGCTAAGTGGGTGGGCCTTCCTAATTAATTGGCTATCCAGAGGCCAGGCTCAAGGAATGAAGATTTAAGATGGCTTCCGACCAAGTTTCAAGCTTGGGTGAAGAGGGTACCCACAAATCAATAAAGAGTAAGAAAACAAATCCAAGAGAAAAAAAGCAGGCAAAAGCTATAATCAGTCAATTCACAGAAAAATAAAAGGCCATTAATTCATTTTAAAATCTCAGTTTGAGTGGTAATCAGTTCAATGAAAATAACAATGGGATACCATTCCCATCCCTAACTCCCCCCAAAAAAGATTTATAAAATTGAAAATAACTGATTATGACCAATATTAGTGAAGGTGTGGGGAATACATTAATATATACACTACTCCTATATCTACACACCACTAGTGGATCATAGCTTGAAACACCCTTTTGGGATGTAATTTAACAGTATATATAAACACTTAATGAGTAAAACAGACCTGAAATATATATGAAATGTAATAAAAATATTTCCAAAGTATACATATTTTGAGGGAAACACTAAAGCACAATACATTTATTTTTTAAAAATAAAAGCCATAAGCCAAGACTCCCTCACCACTTGGGGCAGGCATTCTTCACAACCCACAACATGGTAGAATAGAGAGGGTGGAATCAGCTTCTTCCCTTAACACAATTATTAAAAAAATAATATTTGCTCAAAGGAAGACCTAGGACCTTCTCACATAGATCCTGAACTAAGATAGGAGGCTTCTGAGGGGAAGGAGTGGGAAGAAGGGAAGAGAAGCGTGACTAAGAGAGTAAGTATCACAGCCTGCAGAAGGGGTTGAGGGGGTCGGTCACCCAAGACATGATGGAACACTCCAGGGTACTGTGAAATTTTATGGAGGAACT
This sequence comes from Scalopus aquaticus, assembly GCA_004024925.1. Lineage (NCBI taxonomy): Eukaryota > Metazoa > Chordata > Mammalia > Eulipotyphla > Talpidae > Scalopus > Scalopus aquaticus. The sequence continues at coordinate 5,282 of PVIJ01024790.1, forward strand.
TTGCTTGTGCAGCGTCAGGCCCCACCTGTAGCAGTGGGAGCTTTGCAGGTGCTGACCCAAACTGGTAAACTGGGAACTCTGGGACTAGCACAGGTATGGAAAGTAGTCCATTCCCCTTACAGAAGAAATCAAAGAAGTGGTAGGCTGGGGCCTTCCTGGTGGCCTAGGGGTTAATTCTCAGCTCTATCAGCACTATCACCACTACAGCCTGAGTTCAATCCCCAGCCAGGAGCTGACCCACATGGAGTAGCAGACCTCTCCTATCTTACCTGTTGTTGCCCTCAGCAATGTATTTCAGTAAACCCTCCTATTCTGCTCCCCACTTTGTCTCTGGTGAATCCTCTCGCCAACCCCCCACCCCCGGCACCTCTGGCCTACACGCCAGTTCTTCTACGCAAAAAAGGGATGGCAGGCAGAGTCAGGCTCCATAGCAGAGAAGTCTTATGAGGTAACTCATGACTCTCTTAGAAAAACAACAAATGGCTGCAGTCCCACAGAATTGGCAGGGCAGCAGTAGGTACAGGGTGCTGATGGCCATTGTTGGGCGCCATAGTGACAACTGTGCAAGCCACATGCAGGCACTGAGCTGCCTGCCAAGCCCAACTGCGTCTGGGAGCATGAGCCTTGTAGTCCAGACCTATGTCTTCCCATCAGGAGACTCAGTCTTCACAAATCAAGACCTATAGCAGAAAGGAACAGCAGGGAGACAGGATGGGGAGTCAAGACAACTAAAACACAGAACACAGCTTGCTGTGGAGAGAAAGTGCTGTGGATCAAACTGATACTGAGCACTTAAGCCCCTGGCTCCCCCCCTACCACCTCACACCAAGGTAAATAAAGAAGAGAAACAAACAAAACTAAACTCCCAGCACCCCAAACCCCCACTCTCCCCCCAAAAAGGCAAGCAAGGCAATACACGTCCCTAGGAAGCAAGGAACAACTGAATACAAGATGGAAAAGCAAAATGAGAAAAACAGAAATTCATGGACAAATATAAAGGATACAGCAATAGAGACCCTATCAGACAAAGACTTCAAAAAACAGTATTAAAACTGCTCAATGAGATTCTGGAAGGTCAATCAAAGGTGGACAGAGAAGTATAAAATTCTAGAAACAAAGGGAGTTCTTCACCAAAGAGACTAAAAATACCAAAAAATCACAAAAAAAAACTGAATGAAATGCAGACAAATTTAGAAAGTGCTTTAATAGAATTAAAATGTCAGAAGAATTTCAGAAATAGAAGACTCAAATGAACCACCCAATTAGAAACAAGACAAAGGGAAAATGAGGAAACTCTATGAGAACTATCAGACTTGATTAGAAGAGGAAATTTAGTAATGGGATCCCAGAAGATAAAAGAGTAAAAGAAATAAAGAGTAACAGAGAGTAAAGAGTAAAAGAGTCAAAGAAATAATAACCAAGAATTTCCCAAACCTAAGGAACAAATTAAAAATGGATGTTCAGGAAACAGAGAGAAACACCCAATTTTTTTTAAGATTGATTTATTTATACATACAAGAGCTGGGGTTTAGGCCAGAGGTGTGTGGGGGGGGGGTGAGAGGATTCACCAGAGACAAAGTGGGGAGCAGAACAGGCAGACTGACTGAAATACACTGCTGAGGGGAGCAGAGGGAAAGATAGGAGAGGTGTGCTGTGCCATGTGGGATGCTCCCTGGCTGGGGATCAAACTCAACTCATGCTGCAGTGGTGCTGATAGCTTCATAGTGCTGACACTTAACCCCCTGTGCCACGGGGGAGGCCTGAGAACACCCAAATTTTTAAATACAAAAAGACCTACAAGACACCTTGTTAAATTATCCAAAATCAAAGATAAAGAAATAATCTATAGGAAACAAGAAAGAAGAAAATAACTTACAAAGGCACCCAAATTAGACTTCCCTTGGATTTCACCCTAGAAACACTCTAGGTAAGAAGAGAGTGAAAGTAAGTGTTCACAATTCTAAAAGACAAGAACTGCCAGCCAAGAATAGTGTATCCTTACAAAGTAGCATTCAAATATGAAGGGGAAATAAAGGCTTTCCCAGGAAAAAAGAAGTTAACAGTTTATCACCACCAGACCTGCTCTACAAGAAATGTTGAAAGGTGTCCTATAAGAAAAATGAATCACAAAAAAATGAATCACAAAGCCAGAAGCATCAGCAAGAACAATATGCGTCAACAACAAAACACTAAAGGGCAGGAAGGAAGAGAATTTATACAGTTAAATGTTGTAGAGTGGACACCAGCACATAAAGGACTTAAGACAGGGGCCTTCCTGGTGGTGCAAGGAGTTAAGTCTCAGCACTATGAAGCTATCCACAGAGTTTGATCCCTGGCCAGGGAGCTTCCTACACGGCACAGCAGACCTCTCCTGCCTCGCCCGCTGCTACCCTCAGCAGTGTATTTCAGTCAATCTGCTTGTTCTGCTCCCCACTCTGTCTCTGGTAAACTCTCTCACCATCCCACACCTCTGGCTACACCCCAGTTCTTGTATGCATAAATAAATAAATCTTTTTAAAAATTAAAAAAATAGAGGACTTAAAAGACAGTAATTTTAAATCCCTATGGTAACCACTAACCAAAAATCCAGAAAAAAGAACCACGGATGAAGAAACAAGAAAACTAATAGAATCACTAGGGAAAGCCATTCAGGAAGATCAGAAAGAGGTGAAAAAAGAAACAACAGAAAAATTTAAAGTTCAAAACCAAAATGACTGATAATAGTTTATATCAATAATCACCCTAAATGTGAATTGACTGAATTCGCCAATTAAAAGACTAACAATGTGGGTGAAAAAGTTTCAGCCACCTATACTTATTTACAGGAGACCCATTTAAAATCAAAAGACAAAAACAAACTAAAATGGTAATCAGAGACAAAGAGGGACACTACATAATGATCAAGGGAACAATTCAGCAAAAAGATATAACATAGTAATATCTATGTACCTAACATAGAAGCAACTACATATGTAAAGCAACTATTGACAGACCTAAAAATTCTTATTGGCAAAAATACAATTTTTCACAAAGACCTCAATACACCACTGACACAAAGGGACAGATCATCCTGATAGAAATTAACAAAGAATTAAAGGCCTTAAATGAAGTGTTGGATCAGATGGACTTAATGGACATTTATAGAACTTTCCATCCCACAAGAAAAAGAATGTACTTTCTTCTCAAATACACATGGAACATTCTCAAGAACAGATCATATACTGGGACATAAAACATGTCTCAGAGAATATACGAGAATAGAAATTATATCAAGCATCTTCAAAGATCACATGGTGTAAAAGTAGAAATTAACCACAGAAAGAAACCTGGAATACAACAAAACATGTAGAGACTCAACAAAATACTTCTGAACTCCTCAGTCAAAACGGAAATCAAAGAAGAGATCAAAAAGTACCTTGTGACTGGGGCCTCCCTGGTGGCGCAGTGCTTAAGCGCTGCGCTGTGGAGCTGTTGGCAGTGGCGACTGGGCAAGTTCGACGCCCAGCCAGGGAGAATCCCACATGGCGCGGCAGACCTCTCCTGCCTTGCCCGCTGCTCCCCTCAGCAGTGTATTTCTGATCTGCCTGTTCTGCTGCCCGCTCTGTCTCTGGTGAACCCTCTCGCCGCCCCACACCTCTGGCCTGTACCCCAGCTTGTATGTAAAAATAAAAAATAAATCTTTAAAAAAAAAAGTACCTTGTGACTAATGAAAATGGAGGCCAGATCTTAAAGGATACTCTAAAAACAGTACTATATGGAAAGTTCATAGCAATACAGGCCCACATTTAAAAATCCATACAGCTGAGAACACTAGAGGAAAAAAGTCTCCAAAAACCAGTAAGAGAAAGAAATAATAAAAATTCAAAGGAAATAAATTAGAAAACAAAAAGATAGTCCAAAAGATGAATGAAACCAAGAGTCAGTTCTTTGAAAAAATAAACAAGATTGACATGCCCCTAGCTAGGCTTACAAAGGAGAGAGAAAATACAAATAGAATCAGAAATGAAAGAAGCAAAACTGTAACAGATACTTCAGAAATACATAGGATCATAAGAGCCTATTACAAACATCTTTACGCAAATAAATTGAACAACCTAGAAGAAATGGACAAATTTTTAGACTCAACCTCCCAAGACTCAATCAAGATGAAACAGACAAGCAATCCCATCCAAGTGCTGAAATTGAAAGAGTAATAAAGTCTCCCTACCAACAAAGCCCAAAACCAGATAGCTTCTCCATAGAATTCTACCAAGCCTTCGAAGAAGGAAAATTCCCCAATACATTCTATGAGGCCGTTACCCAGATCCCAAAACCAAACACAGACGATACAAAAACAGAAAGTTATAAACCAGTATCTCCGACAAATATACATGCAAAAATCCTCAACAAAAATCCTAGCAAACCGAATACAGCAACATACTAAGAGAATCAACTACCACTATCAAGTAAGCTACATCTCAGGAATGCAAAGCTGGTCCGACATATGCAAATCAATCAATGTCATTCACTAGATGACAAAAGGATAAAAAAAATCACATGATCATCTCATTAGATGCTGAAAAAGCATTCAACAAGATTCAATATCCATTTATAATAAAAACATTAAACAATATAGGAAAAATGGAACTCATCTAAAGATCATAAAAGCTATATACAACAAAACCACAGCCAAGATCATACTCAGTGGTAAAAAGCTAAAAGAATTTTCTCCAAAATCAGGAATAAGACAGGGATATCCACTGTCACCACTATTGTTCAGCATAGTAATGGAAATCCTAGTTGAAGCAATTAGGCAAGAAAGACATAGAAGGAATACAAATTGGAAAGAAGTTAAACTGGTCACTATTTGCAGATGACATGTTAATATACTTAGAGAATCCAAAGGACTCTACAAAAAAAAACCTAATAGAAATAAACGAATACAGTAAAGTGGCAGGATACAAAATCAATACACAAAAATCAGTTATACGCAAACAACATATCAGAAGAAATAGAAATAAGGAACAGAGGCAAAGGACCTATATATTGAAAACCATAAAACTGTTACAGGAAATAAAAGACACAAAGAAATGGGAAGATTCTGTGCTCATGGATTGGAAGAATAACCATCATTAAAAAGGCCATATTACCTAAAGCAATCTATAGCGTTAATGCAATACCTATCAAAATCCCAATGACTTTTTTCAAGGAAATTGGACAATTACAAAATTATAGGGAGCCACAAAAGGCCCTGAATAGCTAAAGCAATCCTGGGAGAAAGAAGGAAAAGGGAGGTTATCACACTCCCTAACTTCAAACTTTATTACATAGCAACAATACTCAAACAGTATGGTACTGGGGGGCGAGGAACAAACTCAGACCAATGGAACAAAACAGAAAATTCAGAGACAAGCTCATCCAAATATGGACAGTTAATATTTTACAAAGAAACTATGGCCATACAATGGAGAAAAGATAGCCTCTTTAATATGGTGCTGGCAAACATGGGAAGCCACATGCAAAAAAAAAAAAATGGAAGTAGGTCCATATATAACTCCATACACAAAAATTAACTCAAAACAGATTAAAGATCTGGACATAAAAACAAAAACCGGGCCTCCCTGGTGGCGCAGCGGTTAAGCGCTGCACTGTGGAGCTGTTGGCAGCGGCGATGTGAGTTCGACGCCCGGCCGGGGAGAATCCCACATGGTGTGGCAGACCTCTCCTGCCTCGCCCGCTGCTCCCCTCAGCAGTGTATTTCTGATCTGCCTGTTCTGCTCCCCGCTCTGTCTCTGGTGAACCCTCTTGCTGCCCCACACCTCTGGTCTGTACCCCAGCTTGTATGTATAAATAAATAAATCTTTAAAAAAAAAAAAGAACTCTGGAATGTGAGAGTTAGAAGGGCTCTTAATTAAAAAAAAAACATAAATTTCTTTAAAGAAAACATAAGGGACACACTATAGGACATCCACCACAAAGATGTATTTGGGGACTCAACCCCAACATTAAGGGAAACAAAAGCAAAAATAAACAAGTGGGACTACATCAAACTAAAACACTTTTGTACCTCAAAATAAACCATCATAAAAACAAAAAGGCAGCCTGCAGAATGGGAAAAAAAATTTGTATGTCACACATCTGACAAAGGGTTACTTTTCAAAATCTACAAAATTCTTATACAACCCAACAACAAAAATATCCCAATCAAAAAACAGGCAAAAGACCTAAACAGACACTTTTGTTTTGTTTTTTTTTTAATATATATTTTTATTGTTATTTATGTCTTTTACATTTTGCATTCCCCTTGGGTAGCCCACCACCAATTCACCCGTGATCCATCTCCATGGTCCCTTGTGTTCTTTTCTATTCCATTTTGTGCCCTTTCCCTTCCCTCCCTCCGGCTCCTTCCTCCCCCCCTCCCCCCCCACTGATTGTCTCT
>PVIJ01024791.1:0-11490 GCA_004024925.1 Scalopus aquaticus
CGGCCACGTGGGAGAAGCGGCTGCCGTCTTCCAGGAAGGCGGGCGTGGGGCGCACGGGCTGCACCACCTCGTGCATCAGGAGGAACTTCTGGGCGTCCTGCAGGTTCCGCTCCGTCAGGTTCACGTACAGGCCCTGGTCCACGGTGCCGCACTGCGGGGAGACAGGCCGTCACTGGTGCCCACCTGGGCTCACCTGGACTCACCTGCACGCACCTTGGTGCACCTGGGCCCACCTGGACTCACCTGAACGTACCTGGATGCACCTGGACCCACCTGGGTGCACCTTGGCCAACCTGTGCCCACCTGGACCCACCTGGACCCACCTGGATCCACCTGGGCCCATCTGGGTCCACTCGTGCCTACCTGGACCCACCTGGACCCACCTGGACTCACCTGAACATACCTGGACGCATCTGGATCCACCTGGGCCCACCTGGATTCACCTGGGCCCACCTGGATCCACCTGTGCCCACCTGGACTCACCTGAACATACCTGGACTCACCTGGATCCGCCTGTGCCCACCTGGACTCACTTGGACCCACCTGGGCCCACCTGGACACACCTGGATCCCTGCCGCCCCAGTGAGGCGTCCGTGGAAACGAATAAGCACAGCAGGTAACAGGTCTGCACACACCCGTGCTTCTCCACCCCCAAGCCCCATCCTCGGCCTCCCTCTCATTGTAGAGGTGAACTCATCACGCTTGGGGCGTCTCTCAATTTTATCAGAAAGTGTAAGGATTAGAAATGAAAACCAGAGTGGACATCACTGCTCACTTTAATTTGAGTAGCGCGTGCAGACACACTCCGGCACACTCGGGAGCTGTCCGTGTAAGTGGGGATGATTATGTCTGTCTGATAAATCAGGAACCCAAACTGAAGACGCAGCAGTCAAGTGCATCATGTAGATTTACTACTTTCCCTGTTGGCGCACGGGGCCTGTCGGCCATGCAGAGAGAGTTGGGCACGTTCCGTCCAGAGCGCATGTGATGCTGTGGTCTTACTCCCCAGCTCTGAAGACTGCACGCACCTCCCTGCTCCACACTGCTACTCCACGTTGCCGGAGACAGCAGATTTACTAGAAAGCTGAGAAACATCCTAACAGATTTGGCATAGTGAGGAGGCGCAGGGCAGGGGAGAGACAAGAGAGAGGAAAAGATAGAAGAAGGAAAAAAAAGGATAGAGGCAGAGAGAGGAATTTTCAAGTAGAGGAAAAACAGAAGGAAAGTCCTACCTGTCATCCTGGTGTCTTCGTTTCTATGATGTTGGAGACACAGTTTGTGTTTCTTCTACAAAGAGCATATATGACATCCGGGAACTAAATATGTAACATTTGGACTTGTTCATGCTTTTTCTTTTCTTTAGAAATCTGAAAATCTACCTTTAAGCGCTAAGGAAATGGCATCCTAGAAACCTCAGATGGCTGCGTGAGGGTGCTTTACATGAGGCCGAGGGGCGAGGCCCTGCTGCAGAGGAGGCGGCAAAATTGAGAAAAGAAAAACACTTTTATGTTAAGAGAAATGAAAAAGAAAAGGTGGCCAAAATTGAGAAAAGAGTAGAAGCATGCCTGAGAGTCCAGGGCCTTTGAAGAGGGTGCTTTGGGTCAGCACGAGAAAGCCGTGGGACTGTTCGGGACGTCTTGTCAAGTCACTGAGCTGCAGACGAGGCTGGGAGGCCAAAGACCACCTCAGTGGGGACCCCTTTAATGGGCAGTAGATCACACTGCCGGCACCCTGAAGCACATAGGTAAGCTCTCCGGAGATCAGGAGTCAACGGATTTTACACTTTGATTTGCAAGGAAACAGCTGCTTGTCGTCACGGGTGGGCAGTAAGCCTTGGTGTGAGAGAGTGTGTGTCCCTTTGCAGGTGCTGCACTCTGTCGCTAAGGAACATAACAGCCCCAAATCTGGTGTGAATGCCGTTCCCTGAAATAAGGTTGTGTCTGATTTTCGCATCCAAAGGTATAAATCATTAGTATAGCATTTTGTTCTTTAAATAGAAATTCACTTATAGGTTAAGAGAAATGAAAACCAAAATGGTTACATAAATGTCCTGTTAGAATAAATTTCAGACATGGTATATGGCCCAAAGTACTGCACTTATACAGTACTTATAAAGAGCTGGTGGGTAATTTGCACCATGTGAGCTAACTGTTTTCAGGCAGACACTCTGGGTCAGTGTTACCTGTTGTGGGTACACCGTGCCGTGTACCACCATTTCTTCAGCTCCAGATGTTCTCTGAGGGGGCAGGAAAATCTTTGTTGGTTCCCTCACTAGAGGTCAATGAGGCTGCACGTCAGCTGAGTTTAGCTTTTGACTTAATTTCTTACTATGTGTCTGAGTTTAAGTAACTTACTTTTCTTTGTTGCTTTTATAAAGTGGGGTAATAGTATTATCTATGACTAAATAGACTTAATGCATTTAAAAAGGTACCTGGAACAATAAATGTTCCAGAAGAGTTAACTATGATCATTTGTTTCCAATAACTGAACATTAATATGAAAATAATGAACAGAAAACAGTAGCTCGTGAAAAATCGTTCTGAGTTGAATAATCTGGAATGTTACAATAATATTTCTTAATTATGTTTATTTAGAACAATCCATTAGTGCTTTTGAGTTATTTACTGGGGCTGCTAGAACAAAGTAACAGACTTCAACAACAGAAATTATTATCTCAAGTTTCTGGAAGTTCCATTAAATTTGGCCAATGGAAAATGAGGCAATATTTAAGTTCACTTAAATTTCCAGCGTGTCTCTTATCTTGATGAATGTTAGCCAATTTCATCTTAACTGAGGGATCAGTCTAAATTATCTCTTTATAAAACATAGGCATACTTGTTAGGCTGAACGTTTTTACTAACTTTTAATTTTTTTTTAATTTTCAAAATTTTTAAATTTTTTTACATCATTGTTCATTTTGGGAGGTTTAAAATAGCTTGCCAGAAAAGGCCAGAGCTCGCCTTGTCTCCCATAACTACTGTGCGTGAACTGCACCCTGCGGACAGGCACCAGCCGATGCTTTCGGAGGGGGGGGTTCCACGGAGTCTGCCCACCTGGCCCAGGTGTTCCAAGTGTTCGTGGCAGAGGGAATGCTACCCAGAGCTTGGCGGCCCCCAGAATCCCAGGGTAAACTTCCAGGATTCTGGTGTGGAGCTCTGCATCTGGTGCCTGCGAGCTCTTTCGAGAGCTTCTGCGGCCTGCTGCACTTCGGAGACAGCCCTTCGCCCCTAGCCACTAAGTGATCATCCAGCCAGATCTGCCTTTCAAGAAGGGGATGGCGTTGGGGCCACCAAGCCACCCAGGTGAGTGTCACCTTGGCACGCCGTCACCAAGTGAGGGTTCTATAGGTGAGATTCGGCTAAAGCAGGACCGGAAGGGAAGCAGGACAAGGGAAGACTCAGACTTGTGCGCTCACCGCCTCCTCCCTCTCAGCCCTGACATGCCCACACGGGGACCCCTGGGGGTTGCTGAGAAGGACAGCGGGAGTCCAGCTTGCGTGTCATCCTGCGGGCTCTGCCTTGTGCCTGGTTGGGGCACTGTGGGCAGCAGCCCCAGTGTCTAGGGTCCTGCAGGGCGTGAGGAAGGCCATCTGTCGGGGCAGGACGTCAGGGAGCGGCAGTGGCTTCCCTGTGGGGGACCCAAGAGCTGCACTGAGCCTTCCTCCTGAGGGCAGCTAATCCACTGCCTGGGCAGCGGGAGCTTTAAAGGCACAGAATTCACCCGAACGAGTGGTCACCATAGTCCCCTGTGCTCCCCTCTCCCCCGTTCTGAGCCTCAGTCCTCCCCCTTCTCTCGCTGAGTGTCTCTCTTCTATTTGGTTCCCCTATATTCCTGTTATAAGTGAGACCATTCGATATTTTTCTTTTTCCTTCTGGCTTATTTCGCTGAGCATGATCCCTTCTAGTTCCATCCATGCTGCTGCGAATTGCATATGTTTCTCTTTTTTGAATGCTGAGTAGTATTCCACTGTGTATATGGACCACATCTTCTTTAACACTGTGTTGTTAATAATCTGTTCGTCTGTAGTGTACAAAATGGAGTTTGACTATATTTAATTTTTTAACCTATCAATTTCAAATATCATGTAAATATCACATTATTTTTATTATTTCATTAAGAGATTATTCTAATGGCTTAATTGTTGTAAATTAGTGTTTTCCTCTCCAAAATATTCAATATTTACTGCTTTTTTCCATTTTCCATTTTGAAAGACAGTTTTTGTAACTTCATCCAAATTATTAATAAAAATGTTGAAAAAGTTAAAAAAAAAAAGGCACAGAATTGGGCAAGGCACAGAGAGGCCTCCTTTAAGGAGCAGGGTGATAACGTCTAAAGGGCAGAGGTCTGTGGCCAGCCAGCCGCTGTGGGTGTTCTTAGTGTGAAGCTGTGTTGTCCCGTTGCAAATGCTGCTGAGGAAATTTGGGGCAGGTGCGGTGTGTAGAAGGCTTAAATCGGTAGCCTGTAGGCTTTGGGCGGGGTTGGGGGGTGGGGGGTGTCCCCAGTGCTCTCAAAGCCATGGAGTCTGAGAGCTTCCCCCAGGCAAACCCTGCACAGACCGCACTTTTCAGAGGCTATTCATTTTCTGACCTGTTTTTTTTCTGTCTAAAATAGCTTACTTTTTTCAATTTCCTTGTTTATTGTTTTTATTGAGTGAATCTTCTCAGCTAAACCTTATCTACAATCTTCTTTGTCCACATCAGGAAAATCCCTTTAAAACAGCAGGATCTGCAAACAACTGGAAACCAATTTGTTATGAGATCTCAGCTCTCAAAGGGAAGTTAGAGCCCTTTGAAGCCTGTTCCCCACATTAGCCTGTGGGCACCTGCCCTGGAGCCCCGAGGAGTTTGGAGTCTGTCCCTGCTCTTTCCCACTCAGTCTCTGATTTATCCTTTTTGCCTGTTCAGTGTCTTTTAACCAAAGAAGCAGAAAATGTTGTAAATGATTTTAGAGATCATCTCACCTATTTCCTCGCAATGGCTTTTACTGATGAAAAATCAGACCCAACAAGGCACAGTGAGATACAGGCAAAAGTGAGAGGAAATCAGACATACAAAATAAAAATTTTAACTAACATGCACATGTACTTACTTTCTTTGTGCAAGACACAATCCTAAGTGTTTCTCATGGGCTCAATTATTTCATTCTCACACAACCCTGTTATTATCCGCAGGATAATATCTATAGGAAGCTGAGGCTGAGAAGTAAGTTAACTTGTCACAAGTCACATGGCTGGCAAGGGGTCAAAATCCTCGATACAGAGGCCGACAAGTTGTATTTCATTACTTAATTAATAGCAGTTTCTTTCCCATTTCTTGTTCTTTTTTCAATAGAACCATGTGCTGGTGCAGGGATCAGAACTCAGTTCCCTGACTGCAGGCTATTCCCCCCACCCCAGCACCCCTCTTGCCTGCCTTGTCTTCGCTCAGTCTCTGCCCTTAGACTATAATCATCTGTAATCGACTATGAGCAATTCTCTTTTTTTATTTTACTTAAAATCAGAAGTGTCTCCTGAGACCACCTTTTATAAGAAAAACTTACCTGAATTAAGTTCCGTTTTAATTTCTTGGTATTTTTATTCTTCCCCCAAATTTCACGAAAGATTCTTTTATATTAATAGTTAAAAGAAGGTTCTGCATATTTTAATCATTATGTTTATAAAACATGTTTATAAATTCATATATATGAATAGAAATGTGAATCTCCAAAGTCTTATAGACTATTACTTTCTCACTATACACTGTCTTTAACTGAGTTCTAACCCATGAGATATTTAGATGAAATTGAATTGGTATGAAAAAATGAGCTAATCCTCTAAAATAAATGGTACTTGCTTTCTTTCAGAGATTCTAACTTTGGTTTATTTTGGTTACTCTCATCACCATCTTCCCTAAAAGAATCCTGCCACTCCTCCACTAGCTTAGTAAAGAGCCTGCCCTTCCAGAAAGTTCCATCTTCCCTCTCTACGAAATGGCTCAGTCCCCTTAACCATTTTCCTATAGTTTAAGCACTCAGTCACTTCACGACCTCTTCTCTAGGTCACCGTGGAAAAGAGGCAAGATGTCACTCAACATCAGCTCCTGGACTCGAAAACATCAGCACTCTGGCACTTTTCCAGTCTTAGTGGTTAGAACTAATAAAAGTCAAACTGTGAAGAATGTAAGGGCTGGCTATGTTTAGCTTAAAATCAAATAGATAGCATTTGATGAGCGAACGTGGATTACGAAATTTCAATTATATTAGGGGTGAAAAATGATCAAGATGAAGAAAAGACACATTTTCTCATTTTCTAGTGCGAAGTGCAATAGAGGCAGTAAGTAATTCACTTTTGCAAGTGTTCTGATCAACGCAAAGACCTGACTGAGTAGAAGATTTTACTTGGCAAGGAGGAAAATGACTACACTATGTCACTGGGTCCAGAGGGGTTTTGAAGGGACCTGTTTCATCTGCAGCGTCACCCAGCTCTGGGAACAGTGCAGGAGAACGCATAGCCCAGAGGCTCTATAAGAAAACAACTGTAGTGGCCAAAGGGTCTGAAACCTGGAGCCTCATCTAACCCCTTAGAAAAAATGGGGGGGGGGCGTGCTTTATAGCACATTGACCCACCTTTACAATCAGAGGCAGAGTCTGATCAAAAACTTCAGGCACTGCAAACCTGAGTTAATAATGTGGGACTCAGGTTAGGAGCTATCAATTGAGAGATGTTCCTTATCTTATTTTTTTTTAAGATTTATTTATTTATACGTTCAAGCTGGGGTACAGGTCAGAGGCGTGGGGTGGCGAGAGGGTTCACCAGAGACAGAGCGGGGAGCAGAACAGGCAGATCAGAAACACACTGCTGAGGGGAGCAGCGGGCGAGGCAGGAGAGGTCTGCCACACCATGTGGGATTCTCCCCGGCTGGGCGTCAAACTCGCTTGGCGCGCTGCCGACAGCTCCACAGCGAAGCGTAACTGCTGCGCCACCAGGGAGGCCCCCTTATCTTATTTTTAATTGTTGTTGTTGATCCACTTTTCAGCCCAGAATGTTCTGCACAAATGCAAAATATCCTTGATGGTAAACCTTCCCATATTTTACTTGCATTCCCACGGCTGGGCTGTGGAATTTAATCATATTTTCTTCAACAGAAAGACTGTGAATCCTATAAATCCTGTTAAGACAACTCCAATGTTCTGACATCAGGTTTACTAACAAGTTACTCTGGGAATCCACAGGCAAAGGTGAGAGCAGGTCCCAGACCAGTATTAGACAGTTTGTGGGATTCAAAATGAGATTACAAAGCACCACAGACTTCATTCTCTAGTATTCCTGAGGGCAGCCTTCATTGCCAGCTTTTTCCTTCTGCCTCAAAATGTTGGTGCAAAGTTCCTCTGTAGAATATCAGGCATTTACTCAGAAAAAAATGAGTATATTAGTTAGAAACATCTACTCATCCACATTTGCATTCTTTTTTTACTTTTTCCCAAGTGTGTACCTGTGAAAACAGCACACCAACTCCACGATCTCATTTACAACTTCTGCATGGGAACTTTCTACAGCAGACACGAAAAATTTGAGGCTAAAAGAGCCTGGTTGTGGGGAAAGAAATCACGGACATGGATGTCATAGGCTGGCTTTTCCAGAAACAGGCAGAACATCACAAGAACTGGCAAGGATTGTTGAATAAAAATAAATAACAATAAGAAGAGCTAATGAGCAACAAAGTAGCCTGAAGAAGACTTGAAGAACTGAATGACAGTAAGGAGCAGCTCAGCATTGGAGGCTTCGTTTGTTCCAGATTTGTTTGGTCTCTGCATTCCTGTGAGAAACTAGTAAGGCTGGCCTAGGACTCGGGATTCCAACATTCTGCTCACACATCTAGGGAAGGTGTTCCTCAAGTCTTCCCTCCCTCCCTCGCTACCCAGGCCCTGACCTTAAGTTACTGACAGGAGCTGCTCTGCCCTGCCCTCTGTCGGCAAAATAAGGTAAAACACTTGTTTATTTTTCCAAAGATTGAAGGCAGAAAGGAAATCATAACTTGGCTCTGGTTCTTGAGAAACAGAACCCAATTCACTAACTTTCTTGATTACTTAGAGTGAACAGATATATTTGAAAGCATTGTGCATGTTTATGACAAATAATCGTGCATTTTTGCAAAGTGTTTTGGAGGAAAGTGGTGTCTAAACAGCTGTTCGGTGGAGCTGACAGCATGCAGCATAAAATGAATGTCGCTCTTCCCACCGTTACTTATCCTGGCAGGTAACTGTGGAAGCATTTTGTTTCACTAAGGCTAATTAATCTCTCCTGATGCCTCTCAGAGAAGTGAATATGTAAGTATCGTATTTTGAAATGTATTTTAATTCTGCAAAAATATTTCATTTTATACTGCTAAGCATATGTTTATGTAAATATAAATAGAACAAAAGTTTCAATACATGCACTAGATACATATTTCATGAATATTTCTTAACTACCTACACCTAGGTTTGAAAAGGATAAACCTCATTGTGACAGATTAATGGTTTTCTCCAGGTCCTCTGTACCTCAAAACCTCCACTGATTTCCAAAGCTGCCCTGCCCCACTTTGGAAGAGCTTCTGAAGAGTATCTTGAGTTTCAATATTACATCAGATGATTTAAAATGAGTTTTAATGAAAAAATCTTAATGATTACTCCTCTTCCTGTCTTACCTTGGCTCAGAGCCTACCCAGCTGGAGGCTTTTGTTTTAATGAGGTGATACTGTATTTCCAAGCAGCAGGCCTGGCTTGGCAACTGTTCTGTGCACTTCTGAAAGGGCACAGCTACTTTCCCATAGGTGCTACTGATTAAGAAATCATTCATTCCATCTGGAAAAAGAAATCCATGCGAGTTTTAGTATTAAGAAAATTTAATTTTTATTTAATTTTATTTTTTTAAAAAGATTTATTTATGCACGCAAGAGCTGGGGTGTAGGCCAGAGGTGTGGGGGATGAGAGGAGTCATCAGAGACAGAGTGGGCAGCAGAACAGGCAGATCCACTGCTGAGGAGTGCAGTGGGGAGACAGGAGAGGTCTGCTGCTCCCTGTGGGAAGCTCCCCAGCTGGGGATTGAACTCAGGCCTCAGTGGTTGCTGATAGCTTCATAGTGCTGAGTCTTAACCCCTTGCACCACCAGGGAGGCCTATAGAAAATTTAATTTTAATTTAATTTTTTTAAAGACTTATTTACCCATGCACACAAACTGGGGTGTAGGCCAGAGGTGTGGTGTGGTGAGAGGATTTACCAGAGACAGAGTGGGGAGCAGAACAGGCAGATCAGCTGAAGTACACTGCTGAGGGGAGACAGAAGAGGTCTGCTGCACCCTGTGGGAAGCTTCTGGCCGGGGATCGAACTCGTGCTGCAGTGACTGCTAATAGCTTCATAGTGCTGCGCCCAACCCTTTGCACCACCAGGGAGGCCCAATTTAATTTTTTTTTAAGATTTATTCATTTATACATACAAGCTGGGGTACAGGCCAGAGGCGTGGGGCAGCTAGAGGGTTCATCAGAGCCAGAGCGGGGAGCAGAACAGGCAGATCGGAAACACACTGCTGAGGGGAGCAGCGGGCGAGGCAGGAGAGGTCTGCCGCGCCATGTGGGATTCTCCCTGGCTGGGCATTGAACTTGCATCTCGCGCTGCTGACAGCTCCACAGCTCAGCACTCAACCACTGTGCCACCAGGGAGGCCCCCAAATTAATTTTTAAAGGAAAAAAGTCCTCCCTTCCCTAATGGGCACCCTTACCTGCAAGGCATCCACATTAACAGTAAGCATTGTTCTCCACTCTATTTTCACTCACCATCTTATTTTTCTCATCATGAAAATAACAGGCAAAGGGCATTTCTGGCCTTCTGAATAATTAATCACAAATATCTAATGGTGCATTTTGAAAGGCCAGGAGGGAGGAAGGATTCACAGTAGAGCAGAGGAGCAGAGATTTGTCTAGATGATCCTCCAGTTATTCAGACACCATCTGGGGTTCCTTTCCTTGGAGGTTTACCTGACCCCAACAGTTCCCCTAGCAAAATTCAGTTTCAGGGTTTTGAGATTGAATTCTGCCTGTTCTTTTTTTTTTTCCTGTGTCCACTTGGCCGAGGAATGACTTAAGATTCTTTTGAATGTTTCTTACAGTATAATATTTATAAGTCAAGTATTAACGTTGCTTAGTAGAATGACATGAGCTTATTCAAGTCCAACTTTACTTGGTTACTTCCCATTGAAATTGTTTTCAGGTGCTGAAAACAACTGGATTTATTTTTACAATGCCTGTGAGCAAATAGTCCTTCTTTAATGCGCCACATGCATAATGGGCCTAGTCCCTCCGCTGTGAGAACTCCGCTGGGGGAGCAGTGACTAGGTCTGGAGTTTCAACGGGGCGTGTGAAGTGGGTGAGACTTGGGGGGCTTTGGCGCCCAGGGGGACGGCTGCGCCCTCGCTGTTTCTCTCCCCCTCTGGGCTCTCCTCCGCCCACCCCACGCCTCCCCAGCGCAGCCTCAGCGAGCTGGGCAGTGTCAGTCAGCAGGTAAATTCTGCAGGGCAGCCGCTCTGTGGGGGGGGCGGGGAGGGGTCAGCACTGCACAGACCTTGGGGAGACACGTGGGGGGGCCACTGGCCCGTCTGAGCCGGCTTCTCGTCTCCCCAGGTGCAGACCGCCGCTTCTGCTTCCAATTCTCCCCACTTTCCCCCAGTCACCCTCTTCTAGCTCCCCTCCCTCTCACTTTCTCCAGGTCCCCTGCCTTTGTCACGGTCAAGGGGACGGAGCAGAGTCCACTCTCCATCTCACTTGCAATGTGGCCGTGGCTGAAATGCGTGGTCAGAATCTCTCTCCCTCTGTGAGCGTGCCCCTGGGAAGCCCTAGTCTGCGAACCCCATCGGGACCTGGGGCTTATTTTCAGTCTAGTCCTACTGTAGGCTCGGCCGCTCCCCCCTGGTCCAGACTGACCCCTTCGGCCCAGCTGTGACCTGTTTATGTTGACTGGAGGAGGCACGTCCCTGCCCAGGGTGTCAGTGATTTGTTAAAGGCACTTTGAGCCCATAATGTGCATCTCTGCAGGTTCCTAGGAAAGAGGCAGAGCTGCCCCGGCCAGCTCCTTGCTCTCCTGTTTAAACAGGGCATGAGGGCGGGCAGGCGTCTCCCAGAGAAACGCCATGTTCTTTCTTTAATGTTTACAATTCTGTGTAATTATCTCAAATTGTCTGCTTTCTGGTAAAGTCGTCTACCTCAGCTCCAGTAATAGGTCCTTTATCTATACCGATTAATTTTTAATGTTAAAGATTAATGTAAAAACCTGTTTCAACATTTGCCAGAAGCAAAGAAAAATAATTTCAAATAATTGACTCCAAAGTCCAGGAGGCTGGGCTTTCTGGCAGACATCGGCCACTTCGAGGCTGTGGCCTTGGGCCTGAACAGGTGGAGCCGATGGTCCCCCTGAGAGGCGCTTTAAAGGGCAGCAAAACCCTGTACCCCGAGGGCTGGTCCTGGGTGGGTGTGGAGACAACTG
>PVIJ01024792.1:0-11698 GCA_004024925.1 Scalopus aquaticus
TCTCCATCCCTTTCTCCTCTCTTCATGTCTCTTCCACCGTGGACTTTGCTCTGTGGATTTCTAGCTGATCCATACACGAGGATGTCTGTCACCCACTTTCAGAGATTTTCTTCTTACTCTTCCCTTTTCTGAGAAACACCTTTCTTTTCTCTCACCCGCTGTGTGCCTGCAGTCCTCAAATGCCAGCTCCTGAAAGGACTCTATGCCAGCCTCTCCTGGGCCCCTCCTGGGGCCCCCCTCTTCTGTCACAGCGGGGATGCCTGATTAGAGGTCACCCTTGCTCCCCCTGACCGTGTGAGCCTCTGGGGAGGGGGCCCACCTCCTGTCTCTGCCCCCCCCAGGCCTGTCACCTCTCCCCACAGTGCAGGAGTGGAGCGTCCCCCTCTGTGCGTGAGCTGGGCCCACAGGAGCGAGGTGGTCTCTTCTCACCTGTGGGGTCTGCTTGAGGGTTTCACTCTTGGCTTCCGTTTCAGCATCGCCAACCATGGCCCCAGCCCCAGGCACCGGCACGGCCAAGGCCACGACTATGAGCCCCACGCCCTGGCTCATCCCTGTGACCATGCTCCCCTGCGCCATCCTACTTGGCATCACTGGTTTACACTGCAGGTACTGGGGGCAGAATAGATTGGAATGGGAGGGCATGGGCAGATGACTGGAGTGAGGAGGGGATAGAATTTCCAATCCTACCCCTTCCCCTCCCTGAACCTGCTCATGGTGGATTGAAACCAGGTGAGAAGGGCTCCTGTCACCTGAGCAAGAACTTGGGCAAGCGCAGCCCTGAGAGCTGACCCCCCACTGTAAGCCTTGGGTGGGAGGGCCCCCCAAGGCTTAGGGCCTGTTCATTCCAATGGACTTGAGCCATTCAGTCCTGACTGGGGTCAGATGCCTCCTCAGGGGGAGGCCTGTGGGCATGGACAGGTGGGTGTGGGGCTGGGGACACAGGCATCCATGTGCTCCTCAGTCCTCATCTGGTGACAGCAGCAGGTGTCTCCACAGGAAGTGTCTGTGCCAGGGGATGAGAGGGCAGGGGCAGGTGAATCCCAGGTAGAGGGTGGGGGGCTTTGCCTCCAATTCACAGGACTGAAGTCAGGATTCTGCCCCCACAGATGAGGCCGGGGAACAGAAGCTGCCAGGGACTCCGTCGGGAAGTGACCAGAGGGACCTTTGTTCTCTGGGTACAGGGAGCCTCGGGGCTCAGCCTGGGGCAGTGCCCTGTCAGGCAGCCCCCTGCAGACTCCCTGAGTCTGAGCCCCCACCTCTGCCTTGAGCAGGGGACCTGGGAATGGGGCGGGGTCAGGGCTCAGCTGTGATGACCACAGATGGGCTGCCGGTCAGGGTAGAGGCCTGGGGCGGGCAGCGACGTCACAGTGAAGAGGGGGGCGGACAAAGGGGCGCCCTGTGTCCAGAGCCAGTTAAGAGGCTCAGTGTGGCAGGGAAGAGGGGTGTGGCATGCAGCCCTCCCCAAGGCTGGATTTGTGGGCATCAGGCCCTTCTGCTCCCTCCCAGCGCTCCCTCCCACCCAGCAGTTTCAGGCCCTCCAGAAAGAGGGAGAATCAGGGCTGAGAGTGGGGGGCACACAGGCTCCTCACCAGCTGTGGGCTCCATGTGGGGGAGGGCAGGAGTCTGTGCAGGCTCCTGCTCTCAGGGAGGGGTTGGCAGTGCAGGGAAGGGCCTGACCCTAGAGAGGGTGAGGCTCTGAGGTTGGGTCCCTGGGGCGGGCAGCCCCAGAGGAAGGGACCCAGCATCCCTCAGCCCCTGGGACAAACACTTGTTCTGTCCTGAAGGCCGCGGCGCTGCCCGAGCTGCTGAGACTGCACCTGGGTCAGGGCTCTGCATTTTGAAGTTTTATTTTTATTTTTATTTATGCAAACAAGAGCTGCAGTGCAGGCTGGAGGTACAGAGGGATGAGAGGATTCACCTGAAACAGAGTGGGGAGCGGAACAGGCAGATTTACTAAAATAAACTGCTTAGGGGAGCAGTGGGGGAGACATGAGAGATCTGCTGCGCCATGCCCGTCAGCTCCCTGGCCAGGGATCCAACTGGTGCTGCCGTGGCTGGTGATCGCGTGTAGCGCTGAGACTCTAACCCCTGCGCCCCCAGGGAGGACTCTGCATTTTGACTGGTGCCTTTGGATCCCCTGCTGTTTCTCTCCGGCCACCAGAAGACACCCCCTGCCATCCAGAGGCCTCCTCAGAGCACAAGGCTCCCGCAGGCCCTCCCCTCGTGTCCTTCACCATGAGGGATGATCGATGCTGCACTTTTTCTTCACACAGGGTGCCACTTCCTCTCGGTGCTAGCATGAAATGCCTGTTCTCCAAACAACTTGGACAAGGCACCCTACTGCACAGCCATCCCGCTGTTACATCCTGGCAGGAACACGGGCAAAGAGCATGTGGAGAGGGGCTTGTTACTGTAGGGCACGTGTGCGTGAGTATGTGTGTTAGTGTGTGTGTGTGTTACATAGGAAACTATATGCCTTCTCTTTTCTGTATTATATACTAATTGTATTAAAGTTTCTTTCCACTTAAGGTCTTACATGTTTTGCCTTGATGCGGCGAATGGCAGAACCTATTTAGCACAGGCAGGTTTGGGGGTTCAGGTGTGTCCCTCTCCCTGCCCTGTAAGAGCAGGAACACGACAAAGAGCATGTGGAGAGGGGCTTGTTACTATAGTGCACGCACGTGTCTGTGTGTGTGCATGTGTGCGTGTGCGTGTGCGTGTGCGTGTGTGTGTGTGTGTTAGGCCCCAGCATCCAGACCCCCGGCCCCACTGGGCACCAGCCCCGCCTGCCTGGAGCCTGCCAGGTCTCAGGACCTGCATGTGCCTCTGGCTGAGTGAGGAAAATGGCTCCAGTGCAGGCCCGGCCCAGGGCTCTTTCCCTTCTGGTCCCAGCTCCTCACCCTGCGCATGGTCATCGGGCTGTGAAATTGCGGGCAGTGTCAGTCTGTCGCTCTCCCTGTCCCCAGATTGTCCTGGCCCCACGCAGCTCCTGAGCCCGCCTCCCCCACCCCCAGCATCCTTGGCACTGGCCAGGCTGCCCCGAGGCCTCTGCCCCATCAGGCGCCCTTCTCCATTTCAGAAACAGCCTTAAATTAGGCAATCTGGACGCAAAGGACAATTTAAAATGTCAGAGCTAGAAATTTTTCATAGACTCATCTATCCTAGGATTTTCAAAGTATGTTCTATTGTTCTAATAATCCGTAGAGGAGATTCAGGGTTTTGTGAACTTAACTTGAATTTAATTGAAACATCCTTTAATTAATTTAAAAATAATTCCCATCATATAAGCTTTCCTTACCTCATTCTTATATGCTATATATCATCCATGCATTATACTTGTTTTCACTGATTAACATGTGATTAGTTATTTTAATATTTAAACTTTATATAAAGAAATTTACATTATTAAAACATGACATATGGTGGACTCCAGAGAATGTGTGTTTATGTTTTTGGGGAGGGAGATTCTGAGTAAGATTTTACTTGAAAGGAAAAGATACCACTGCTGACAGAAAGTAAAAACTCAGATTAAAATCTCAGTTTCGGGCCTCTCTGGTGGCACAGCGGCTGAGCGCTGCGCTGCGGAGCCGTTGGCAGCACACAATGCAAGTTCGACGCCCGGCCACGGGGAGAATCCCACATGGTACGGCAGACCTCTCCTGCCTCACCCGCTGCTCCCCTCAGCAGTGTATTTCTGATCTGCCTGTTCTGCTCCCCACTCTGTCTCTGGTGAACCCTCTCGCCGCCCCACGCCTCTGGCCTGTACCCCAGCTTGTATGTATAAATAAATAAATCTTTAAAAGAAATTTAAAAAAAATAATAAAATCTCAGTTTCTCTTTTTTTTTTTTAGGATTTATTTATTTATGCATACAAGAGCTGGGGTATATTCCAGAGGTGTGTGTGGTGGGTGAGAGGATTCAAAAGAGACAGAGTGGGGAGCAGAACAGGCAGGTTGACTGAAGTGCACCGCTGAGGGGAGCAGCGGGCAAGACAAGAGAGGCTGTGGGTCGGTTCCCTGGCTCCCTG
Organism: Scalopus aquaticus; assembly: GCA_004024925.1. Lineage (NCBI taxonomy): Eukaryota > Metazoa > Chordata > Mammalia > Eulipotyphla > Talpidae > Scalopus > Scalopus aquaticus. The sequence continues at coordinate 4,028 of PVIJ01024792.1, forward strand.
GCTGGGGTTCTATATCGTGCTGCAGTGGCTGGTGATAGCTTCATAGTGTTGAGACTTAACCCCTCACACCACCAGGGAGGCCCAAAGTTTCAGTTTCTAATGTAGGAACCTATAAATTGGAGAAAAGGACTTTCTCAACACCCACAACCATCAAGGACATTCCCAGGTTGGGCTGCGAGAGTCCCCAGCACTGCACTTGCAGAAATACCCAGAGTTTATTTGCTACTGAGCTGTCCCCATCATGAATGTTAACCGATTAGTTATCAGTGGCTTTTGGTAAAATCAGACTACATTTGGTCAGAAATTAGGTTCATTAGATTCATTCTTTTATTTGCATGCCTTTTAATGGGTGTTAAATTCTAGTATCCAAAAGTGTGTAATCACCCCTTCCTCTACCACCTGCCTCAGAAATTCTGGATTTTTTATTTTGGCTGCCTGGACCAGGCCTTTTCCCTGCTGCCAGAGCACCTATGAGCAGATTAGTCCCCTCTGCCTGGGCCTGCTAGAGACCATGACCCAGCACTGCAAACTCCCCTTCTCCCACCCTGGGTTCTGTCCCCACCTCCCCTCACCTTGACCAGCTTCCTCAGAAGCAGCCCCCAAAGGCCCTTCTGGTCTTGCAGGGACACAGGCTGCGAATCTAACAAGGCCTCTCCACAGAGCCGCCTGGCGTGTTCCAGGAGCAGACTGATCTGTGGGTTGACTGAAGATGGGGGGTGGCCCCCTGGGCACAGGGGTCATAGACAGAAATCGGAGGAGGGGCCACCAGGGAGGCCTTGCTCTTCCTTCAGAGAGTGTCTTGTGTCCCACAGACTGAGGGGGTGCCCGTGTCCCTGTCCTCCCACGCCAGCCCCCCCACTCTGTTTTTCATTCATAGGTGCTGAACCCCTCTGCTATGACTTCTCCATCATTCCTCGGCCCAGACCTGGACAACCATGGTGTGAGGTTCAAGGCTAGCTTGAGGGATCCCCCTTCCTGCTCTATCACTGCGGGTGGCAGCAGGTGAAACTAGTGTCTCCTCTGGGGACCAAGGAGGACACCACAGAGGCCTGGGAGGGACTGACTGAATCCCTCAAGGACCTGATGGAGGAGCTCAAAAGAAAACTGCTGGACCTGCCACGAGAGATGCTTAGAACCAGTGGTGAGTGGGCAGCCCGGGGGCAGATCTTCCCTGCAGGCCTAGAATATCATGAGGTTTGTGTCAAACTGTGGTGTTCATGTGGCGTCGTTCCCACTCAGGAGACCCTGAGCCAAGCAGGACCCAGAGGACAGAGCAGGAGGGGAGTCCAGGGGCCAGAGGGGGGCTACGGAGTGGGCCAAGGATGTGTGAGGGCAGAGTCTGAATTCTTACCCCGGGGCAGAGCCCCCCTCCCTGCAGGGCAGGATGCTGTGTGAGGGGGAGGCCAGTGGACGCAGCCGCGCATCCTGGCACTTTGTCATCAGTGGACGCATCTCCCTGCGCCTGGACTCGGAGACCAGACACTGGACGGAGGACCCGCCTGCGGACAAGGGGATGCGAGAGACGTGGGGGGAGGACAGAGACATGAACGAATTACTCTTGAGGATGCCCCACGGGGACTGCCAGATGTGGCTTCAGCAAGTGTCAGTGCACGGGGAGAAGATGCTGGAGACGACAGGTAACCGAGATGTTGGGAGTTGTGGTCCTCTTAGATGAATGTGAGTGTGTGTGTGTGTGTGTGTGTGTGTGTGTGTGTGTGTGTGTGTGTGTGTGTGAGTGATCCTGCCACAGCAGTTTCCTCTCAGGGGAATAGTGGTCACAGGTGTGTTCTGCCCCTCCATCCCCTTCTCCCCTCCTGAAGTGTCTTCCATCTTGGACACTGCTCTGTGGATTTCTAACTGCCCCCACACGAGTGAGTCACGCTCTTTTCAGAGATTTTCTTCTTACTCTTCCTTTTTTCTAAAAACGCCTTTCTTTTCGCTCACCTGCCGTGTGTCTGCAATTCCAGCTCCTGAGAGGACTTTATACCAACCTCTCCTAAGTCCCCGTCTTCTGTCACAGCAAGGATGCCTGATTAGAGGTCCACTTGCTCCCCTGACTGTGTGAGCCCCTGGGGTGGGGGCCCACCTCCTGTCTCTGGCCCCCCCAGGTCTGTCACCGCTCCCCACAGTGCAGGGGTGGAGCGTCCTCTGTGCGTGAGCTGGGCCCGCAAAGCGAGGCGGCCTCTTCCCACCTGTGGGGTCTGGTTGAGGATTTTTTTATAAAGATTTATTTATTTATACATACAAGCTGGGATACAGGCCAGAGGCTTGGGGTGTCGAGAGGGTTCACCTCTCGACAGAGAGGTGTGGTGAGACACAGTGGGGAGCAGAGACAGAGTGGGGAGCAGAACAGGCAGATCAGAAATACACTGCTGAGGGGAGCAGCGAGCGAGGCAGGAGAGGTCTGCCACACCATGTGGGATTCTCCCCACCTGGGCTTCGAACTTGCATCGCATGCTGCTGACAGCTCCACAGCGCAGCGCTCAGCCGCTGTGCCACCAGGGAGGCCCTGGCTGAGGATTTTTACACTTGGCTTCCATTTCAGCTTCACCAAGCACAGCCCCAGCCCCAGGCACCGTCATGTCCAAGGCCACGACTATGAGCCCCACGCCCTGGCTCATCCCTGTGATCATCCTCCCCTGCGCCATCCGACTTGGCATCATGGATTTACACTGAAGGTACCGGAGGCAGAATCGAGTGGGGTGGGCTGGGATGGGGAGGTGACTGGTGTGAGGAGGGGATGGGGTTCCCAGACATCCCCCTTTCCTCCCTGAGCCCAGGTATGGTGGAAATGACCAGGTTAGAAGAGCTCCTGTCACCTGAGCAGTAGGTGGACAAGCACAGCCCTGAGTGCTGAGCTGTCCTCACTGTATACCCACTGGGAGGGAGGGGCCCGCAGGGCGTAGGGCCTGTTCACACCCGTGGGTGTGCCACTCAGTCAAGGGGGTCAGATGCCTTTTCAGGAGATCCCTGAATGGCTGCGGGATGTGGACACAAGCGAGCTCCTCAGACCTCTTTGGTGACAGCAGCGGGTGTCTCCACAGGAAGTGTCTGTGCCAGGGGTTGGGCGGGCAGGGGCAGGTAGAGTCCCAGGTAGACAGTAGGGGGCTCAGCATCCAATTCACAAGTCTGGAATCAGGATTCTGTTCCCACAGATGTGGTTCCGGGGACAGCAGGGGAGCAGAAGCTGACAGGAGACACTTCAGGAAGGGGTTTGAGGAGGCGCTTTCTCTCAACACCTTGATATTCCTCACTGGCCTGGGACAATCACCTGCCAGCCAGCCTCCTGCAGAACCCAGACTCTGAGTCACTGAGGGTCCCCGCCATAGGCAGAGGTGCCTGGAGATGGGGTGCAGTGTTACAACGAGGGAGAGGGGTACCCCAGCACCCCCAAACCTGCCCACTCTAAATAGGTTCTGCCATCCGCCGTATCAACAGATAACATATAAGTCCTTAGTGGAAACAAACTTTAATACAATTAGTGTGCAATGCAGAAAAAACAAAGAATGCGGTTTCTAAATCCAGCACCCAATGTTACCCATCACCTCATGGGTTTAAGTTCACCCAAACGGGATTGGCCCAAAGCAGGCCCCAAAAGCCTGCCATAAGTCTAAAACACCTTTTAGCAGGGACCCATACAAAAGGGTCAGAAATGGTCAGACAAGTCTGTGAGGAAAAGAGCAAAATCAAAATCCAGATCAATGTTGCCAACATTAACTTCCCCAGGGGTCTCTCCCCCACGTCTGTTTCAGTCAGTCCAGGCCGGTTCAGCTTCTTTGCATGTCTCTCTGCTCCTTGGGCCTCTCCTGGCCTCCATCCTGCTTCCTGTCTCCTCTCTCTAGCTTCTTCTCTCTTCTCCAGCTTCTTCTCTCTCCTGCTCAGCTCCACCCTCACTGGGTGGGGCAGGCAACCTGGAACAAGCCCTTTCCCTAGGGACCACCCTGCTACAGTAGGGCCAAGCTTATCTTGACACTCAGAGCTGAGCCCGATGAGGACAGATGGTGGGAGGGTTTGGGTGTCCTGCCGGCTGAGAGAGAAGGGGAAGGGGATGTTGGCCTGCAGCGCTCCTCAAGGCGGGGGGTGTGGGCATGCAGGCCCTTCTCCTCCCTCACAGCCCCCTCACCCTGCTGCCTAGGCCCCCCAGTAATAGAGGATCAGCACTGAGAATAGAAGGAGAAGAGTCATCACTGCAACAAACAAGGCCCAAACCTGGGGACCAGGCCTGGGGCTGAATCTGATGTGGAAACGTGGGGAGGTCGTGGTACAGCTGCTGCACCCAGGGTTGGGGGGCCAGGCTAGGGAAGTATTTGTCCTTCAGGGAGCTGGGGCTCAAAATGGGCCGACTGGGGAGGGGCCTCCCCGTGCAATGGGCCCAGGAGCTCAGCCCCTGGGACAGACACTTGTTCTTTTCCAAAGGCTCCCGCTGCTGCCCGAGCCCCGGGCCCGGGGTCCTGCTCTAGACTCGGCCTCTGGGGCCCGCCCTGGCTCACCTGCCTCATTCGTCCACACCAGGTCGCAGGGGCTCCAAATCGGGATGGCTCCTGGTATCTACAGGGCCTGTCCTCTGTGGCCTTTTGAGTAAACAGGCGATGCCCCTGTCTCGGGTGCTGAGGGGCAGATCCCGCGCCTCAGCTTTGGGAGTCAAAGAGACCATGTTCCATCCAAATTGAGTGGTGGACAGGAAGTGGGTTCAGTGAATTCCTGACATCCTTGAACCCTTAGAAACGGATCCTCCTTGGACAGGAACTCCGCCATCTCAGCCTGTGGACAGTCCCCACTTGACGACGGCTGATGACCCGGCCTCACACCGAACACAACCACCCACAAATCAGTATCCACCTGCATTAGAAGTGTCCGGGGACCCAAGGACAAACAGGGTGCCCGGCCTGCTCTGACGGGGAGGTGGGAGGGAACACAATGTAGAGAGGGAACCAGGCCGCTCCACTTACAGGGCCTTAAATCAGCGTGTCCACAGTAAATAACTTTGAGAAATTATGGGGTTAAAAAAAACACACCCCACATCTTTGTCTTTTCATAAAATGTTAAATCCCTGAATCCATCCTTCCTGTGACCACAAAGCACATTTTGGAAGAACCGTTGAGACGTAGATTTGGACTGACGGTGGGGTGGTGGTGATGTGCTGGGTGAATCTGGGGTGCGCGTCTGTGGGGAGGTGGCGCGTGTCCTGGTGCGCAGGAAACAGGCTCACACGTATGTGGCCTCAGAGGCCGTCACCACCACGGGGGACTTCGGGTGACAGCTCACGGCCCTGTGGCCAGAGAGGGAAGGGGCTGCGCTGCATCACTCGGCCCAGGTGAGTTTGTCTTCTCCCCAAATCTTACAGTTACTAAAAATGTGGAATTTAAGCAAAGTGAATTCTCACCATCGGATGGAGAAGGAAGAGCACAGCAAGTACAATCAAGACCCAGCTGCTGGTCCCCAGGGAGGCGCCCCTCAGCCTCCTGCCTCCTCTCCCCTCCTCCTGCACCTCCTCTGCGGGGTCCCCAGGCCCTTCCAGAGAGGGTTCAGTCAGGCCTGGGCAGGGGTGTGCAAGGTCCGGGCCAGCTGTGCCAGAACTGCCAGCAGGACACCACACAGAGAACGGGGCCTAGAAGCTCCTCTGAGGCTCAGTCATCCTCTGTAGTGTGGGGAGAGGGGTCAGGGAGGCGTTCAGTGAGGCTGTGGTTGGGGGTGTAGTGGGGTGGGGTGGTGATCGGGGTGTCCCTGGCTTATCTCCGTCAGTCTCATCACTGCCAGGGCAATTTCCCATGTCACCTCTGACATCTCTTCCTCTCGGATTCCCTGAGGTCAGCAGATCAGTTCTCCCTGCTGGGCCTCAAATCCTGCCCCAGGCTTTCAGTTCTGGCACTTTCCACTGTCAGGTACTCAGGTCCCACTGGACAGGAGCGTGCGCTCATCCAAAGCGGGCGCGCATCACCTCCTGTGATCTTTACGACATTCCTGCCTGTCAGGATTCTGCTGCCACAGACCAGAATATGGGTAGAAAGACTGATGTGGGTGTGTGGAGGGGGACCTGGGGGTGAGACTACAGGGAGGGTAGGGTGGGGCTGGGGGAGCAGGCGCACCCTGGGGCTGTGACTCCTGGGCGCACAGCCCAACCACAGTGCGGGATGCACATCCCCTGTGGGCAGGTGAAGCCTGAAGGAGACTCCTGGGCTTTGGAGGGCAGAGACTCCCGTTCTTTTCACACCTTCAGCCTGATCATGCTGAGGCCTCAGCAGGGCTCCTACCTCAGGTGTGTGCCCTGAATGCACAGCAGAGGTCATGGGTCAAGGCCCCAGAGACAGAGATGGGCCAAGAACTGGAGACCACGGAACTTCCTCCTCCCTTGAGGTGTCTTTGAATGTGTGGAAATAAGGCAACACGAGCAGCCCCCGCAGGCCATTGAGGCATCTGAGACTCCACAGGTCCCACCAGTGACCCCTTACTCCTCCCAAGGCTTCAATGGTGCTGGACACAGGTGAGGATCACAGGCCTGAACTGCAGGGGGGCGCTGCTGGCTGCTTGGAAAACTTTTTGGGCCCTGAAATCGAAATTCCCGCCAGAGGGTGACTAGGGACGCCCGGGATAGAATCCAGTAGATCAGGGCTTTCAAGAGAGGGCAGCTCATCGCGGGTGCGCCCCTTTAATTAAGAGCCAATCTGAGCTCCTGAGCCAAGCAGGAAGGACTGAAAGCAGCTGGCCAGTGATGGGGAAATGGGGAGGGAGGGGGTGGCTGGAGTTAGGGTTTGGGGTTGGGGGGAGTGGGCTGAGCTTCGGGAGGGTGGCAACATGGCCATCTAGCCCAGCGCGCCAGTGCCCCGCCCGCTCAGAACTCAGCCCGGGCGCCTGGTGACGCAGCGGATGTTCGAGGCCGGGCGGCAGCGAGGCGGGACCGGGCCTGGCAAAGTCTGGGGCCGTCCGGGACCAATTGAACCGGCGAGCTCACAATCTTAGAGGTGCGGAACATGGCGCGGCTGATCCCTCGATTCGGCCTCCGCGTCCTGCTGCTGCTGCTGCTGCTGCTGCTGCTGCTGAGCGGCGCTTGGGGGGCTCCCGTCGGTGAGTGTGCGGGTCCGGGGGCGAGGGCGCGGGGGTGTGCGGGGCGAGCGCCGCCAGCGCTGTGGCTTCCACGAAAGCGCCCGGGAGTCTGCACCGGACTTTGCACCCCTTGCTCATCGCGCCCCAGGGCCCTGGTGAAGGGGCGGTGACCGCGAGTCTCCCCTCACCCCGGGGAAGGACTTTGGGGAAGACAGAACCTCCGCGCGTGCCGGCTCCGTGAAACTCCCCCTCTCGGGAGCCGCAGCTATCACAGGCGGCTCAGTTCCAGCAACTGGCCTAGGGCAGGTGTGGTTGGCCGGGGTGGGGCTTTCAGGCTCCTGGTCAACCCTCTGTGTGCTCCACGTTGGTTTTACTCAGGAAATGAAGCGCTGAGCCCCGGGAGGCTGCCCAGCCTGCTGTCCCGCTGCTCGTGATAGGCGCTGGCGGACGCCCACAGTCTCAGGGGCCAAGGGCCCGGGCTGCTGGGACCGGCCTCCTCGTGGTCTCTGGCTCTGACCTAGAGACTCCACAGGTGCCCTCCCCGCTGCTACCGGGGCCCGTTGGGGGCACAGCCTCTGCCGCCATGACTCACCCTCAGCTGAAGGCCCCTCACTGAGCCCTTCTTGCCCA
>PVIJ01024793.1:0-11704 GCA_004024925.1 Scalopus aquaticus
TCCCCCTTGCATGTGTCCCCTTGCTGACCCCTCTGCGTGCTTCTGGGACCTCCACCCCGTCCTCTGCGTATGCAGAGTCATCTAGCTCATCATCGTCTCTATTCTTTTACTTGTCTGCTTTAAACCTTTAAAAGCTCCCTCTGATTTCCCACAAAACTCCGGGGGGCTTTGCCTGAAATTTATGGCCCATCCCAACCTGCCCACCCCGCCCTGCTGTCTACACGTGTTCGTGCCCTGCCCTCTCACCTTTGCATCGGCTGAAGTTACCCTTTCCAAATCCTCTCCCTTTCCAAATCCTGGTTATTCTTCCAATATCTGTTCTAAAGCCACTTTCTCCATGACGTCTTTCTCCTTCAGGTTCTGGCTGGAAACGGCCTCTCCTTTCTTGGCACAGGCATAGATTGTACTGGGCATGCGTCTCTTTGCACTGGAGGTATTTCCTTCTCTTATAACTCCACTACATGGAGGGTTTCTTGGGGACAAGGATGGTGTTTGTCAGATACATTTTTGTACCTAAAGTAGTGTGTGTGCATCTGGATCACCTAACAGTAGTGGTACTAGTGTTTAAGAAGACAGTGTCTGCACATCTCAGGTCTCTCAGAAGTTCCTGTGATCAAGGTCTTCTTTCTTTTTTTTTAAATATTTATTTATTTATGCACACAAGTGCTGGGGTGTAGGCCAGAGGTGTGGGGTGTCAGAGGAAGGGGTGTAGGCCAGAGGTGTGGGGGTCAGAGGATTCACCAGAGACAGAGTGGAGACAGAACAAGCAGATCGACTGAAATACACTGCTGAGGGGAGCAGTAGGTGAGACAGGAGAGGTCTGCTGCGCCATGTGGAAAGCTCCCTGGCCGGGTATCGAACTCATGCTGCAGTGGTTGCAGATAGCTTCATAGTGCTGTGACTTAACTCATTGCGCTACCAGGGAGGCTGTGATAAGGCTCTTTATTCTTTACATTAAAAGTGCCAAATTTCTCTTCTTCCATTGTTAGTCATGGGAAATTTGGTCATTAGGTATGAATAAGAGTATTCAAAACAGGGACATGTTATAATGCTGCCTGGGAGTACAGATCCATAAACTAAAAAAAAAAAAAAAATCTTAAGTAAGGAGCTAGGCACATTAAGAGATAAAGTGATTTATTATCTTTTGTTAAAATGTTTCATTTGCATAAAGAACTGAGTGAAATTAAGTTTTGAGACATACACAGTTTTACTCATTCTATAGTTGCATTCAGTAATTATCTAACATTCAGGTGTGTTAAAATTCAAGTGGCTTTTCAGAGAACTAAGTAAAGCACTGCTTTTCAGGGGTGTAGATAAAGTGCCCAACCATGGACCTCCCTCTGGTCAGGGCTGTGGGGAGAACAGACACACACTACTGTGGTGTGTATTTCATTGTCCTCAGGAGCTTCAGTGGTAGGCTGAAAGTTCGAAGGACTGATGTGGAGGTTAACACAACTGACAATGTGTTTGATTCATCTACCCAATGCATCTTCTTTGCATCTGCCCTAAAATACAGCAGGGAGTTCCAGATCCCCTGTTAATGGGGATATAGAGATGGATCTTTCCATTTTGCTCAGGGGGGTGACCACACACTTCTGGAAAAAGTGGCGCAGGTACCCCCGGAACCTCTCGCCGACAAAGGCGTAGATCACCGGGTTGATGCAGCAGTGGGTGTAGGCGATCACCTCCGTCACCTGTATGGCCAGGTCCAGCTGTTTGCTCTGCTCACAGTTGGCCTCAAAGATGATGTCTTGGTAAGTGAAAAGTAGGAGAACCAGATTGAAGGGTGTCCAGAAAACAAAAAAGACCACCATGATGACAAAAATGAGCCTGATGGCCTTGTACTTTGTTTTATTGGGGCACCTCAACAGTGTTTTAATGATCCCTGTGTAGCAGACAAACATAACGAGCAGAGGAAGAAGAAGACTCAAGATATTAATTCTCAGAGCCAGTGAATGCTTCAAGGCAACTTCCTGATCCGATGGGTAATGAGGGATACAGTCAAGCTGTCCATACTCCTCCGGGGACACATGGTAGATGAATTCAGGGAGGGCTGCTAACCCTGCCAGGCCCCAGGTGATGAGACTGGTTGTGACACCAAAAAAGATAGTGCGGGCTCGAAGGGCGAGCACAGCGTGGACAATGGCCAGATACCGATCTATGGTCAGCAGGATGATGAAAAAGATCTCACTGTATAAGCCCATGTAATAAAGTCCTGAGAGGAGCTTACACATGCCATTGCCAAAAATCCACTCATCCCACTGAATGTAGTAAATCCAGAAGGGCAGAGTGAATAGAAAGAGCAAGTCTGAAATTGCCAAGTTGAGCAGGAAGATATTGGACATGATCCCCAGCCTCCTGTATTTTGTGAGGATCACCACCACCATCACATTGCCCAGCAGACCAACCACAAACACCAGGCAGTATAGTGGGGGCAGGAACTGGGCCCCCAGATACTTGATGCTGTATTTTTCACATGGCAGTGACACTTCATAGTCATAGGTTGTGGGCTCCATTGTTCCTCTGCCTATGACAAAAGAAAGAAAAACAGCAACCCCACAATTAGGCACGATCACCCCTTGTGAACCCGCTGATTTATTCACTTACACAACAAATCCATACGTGAGAAAAGACTGTACATTCAGAGATTCTTCAGCATGTGCATCAGATGGCACACCAGCCATGTTAGGGGGAGAGGAGTAGAAAAGAAAAATCTGAAGCTTTGCAAGTCAACATGGCCCACTATGGGAAAAGAAATAGAAATGTTGTGAATGGTGGTCAGGAACAGGGATGTTGATTTTGAAAGCATTTGAAGGAAAAAATACAAAATGAAAAAGAAAACAGGCAGGATATAATATTATAGCAATAATTATTATCACTGTATCTTTTCAGACAGTTTGCAGTTTACATTTTCTTTATGACTCTCAAAATAATTATTCTACCTATTTAAAAACTAAAGACTTCAATAATAATTATTATTACTACGAATGACGACCCTGCTCCGCAACCCCAGAACATTGTGGTATTCATCATGGCAAATGAGAAAACTGAACCTTGAAGAAATTCAGTAATTTGTCCAAAATCCTCTAACAAATAAATACAAAAGTCTAGGCACAATCTTTAGAATCTATGTTCAATTCTCTCATCACTAGATCAAAGGCAGTGATTTTTAAATTTCACTTTTGAAGACTTGGCTGATATAATTACAATAATTACAATGTAAGTAGCATTAACCTAGGTTACTTCCTGTTTGCTGCTCCTACTAATGCTGCTAAGTCAGTCAACAGCAAACACCTTGGAATTTCTCCTTAAAGGGCCTGAGCAGGTGTAGGCCAATGAAATTCTTAATAGATCTGATGTTTTTAGAGCAGAATCTCTAGGACAAGTACCTCCTTGTCTAAAGATCACAGACTTCACTGGAGAAAAAGGAATGACAGACATCGCAGTGTAGGGTGAACAGATTGATTAGGCTTTTTGTGCCCCAGCCTCTGTGGCTATCACCTGCGGCCTTGATCGTGTTAATGCAGACAATGCTTGGGAGTGTGGCTCGGGCATGCGTGATTGTGGCCAAAGGGAGCATGGTGTGGGCATGCGTAAGTGTGCACACCTGAGCCTAGAGGCCAGGGCTAGAAGGGCGGCATCACGGGGGACCGAGGACAGCCACGGGAGGGCGGCCAGGAGAGGACGAGCGGCACGGCTACAGAAGAGGCAAGACTGCGAGAGAGTGCCAGAGGGAGTCAGAGGAAAAGAGGCTTACACTGCCTCCTAGAGTGCCCCCCTGCCCGCCTGTGCCTGCCTCCTCGCGTGCCAACCTCCCTGCCTGGTGTGCCCATGTGCCTGCTTCCCTGAGAGAGCAGTAAGCCTAAAAAATCCACCGAGGGCTCCTGGACTGTCCTTTATCCATCTGCTGAATCCATCGTGAAGCTGCCCTGGGCTTGCTGGCCCTAGAGACTGCTACAAAGGGAACTCACCCTGCACGGCTTCCTCGGATCAATCCTGCTGACTTTTTCCTCTCTGAGGAAGGGACATGTGGAAGGACACGAACATGTGAGTCAGCGGGCATTTCCCAAGGTAAGTCTTAGAAATGTAATAATTGGCAGCAATGGTAAGGAATTGCCTCTGCTTCTAAACAGGATACTGAGAGCCAGGAGGTCAGCACGTTTTGGGGCCCCATAATGCAAGCAAGAGTAGAGATGGGGGATGCAGGAGCCACTTCTAGACCTCCAACCAGCTGTAGGACTTAGGGTAACTCTTAATTCTAAGTCTCATCTCCTCATATCTAAAATAAAGATCATGATACCACTTGGGGCTGTGGTAAGACTCAAATGAGAGTGTATATGAAATCACATTTTCAAATTAAAAAAAACCTGTAAAATTGGTAAGAAGTAAAAGTGAAGGAAAAGCAACAAGAAGCCATGTCATGAAATTAGGGAAAAGTAGGGCCTTCGGGGAGAACTTAGGGTCTACTGTTGAGTCTCTGTCCTGGGTACATCAGCCACCAACTGGTGACACTGCTGGGCTTTTAAGATGGAAAAACTGATTTGTATGATCTTATCAATATTCTTCTTCCTAGTGGCATAATCCACAGCAGCATTGGTCAATTAATTATTTTAAATTGGTTAATTAAAAAGCATTATAGGTTAAGTAACCATCCCCTCACCGTTGACCTTGAAACACCATCTTTGTCATATATTGTTTCCTATTTCTATTCTGTCTACTTTATATTCCACTCCATTGATTTTATTTCTATGCTGGAAACAATTTTAATCTTTTCAGGAGACATTGGGAGTTGGATTATCTTTCACAAAGATGACAGGTAGGTAAGAGATATTGGATAGATGAGAGAGAGAGAGAGAGAGAGAGAGAGAGAGAGAGAGAGAGAGAGAGAGAGAGAGAGAGAACTGAAAACTGAAGACAACCAGGAATCAGGGAGCGTTCTACTAGGGACTTAATTCAACCACTTCATTGCGTGACAAAAATGTGTTGAGAGGAAACCATACCTAATAAAATGAGTTGAAGGAGCTGGAGGTATTCACCCTGGAGAAAAAAACACTTGGAAGAAAAGATCCTTGGCAGAGCAAGGAACTGGCTGTGTGGGTGAGAGTCACAATCGTGTGTAACTCCCAGCGGTGCACTCTCGCCACAAAACTGATGCAATGCCAAGAGACAAATTCAGCCTCAACAGAGAATGTGCTTGAGCCAGATTATTCAACAATGAAGTGGGTGTCTCGTGAGCCCCCAGAGAGTTCTGACTAGGAGACTTCCCCAGTCAGGACCCTGTGGGAGAGGGTTTCCACCAAGAGGAGACGGTTCACTAGAGCAGAGCCTCTCAGCTCCGGGTGCCCATGGAATGACCAGGAACTTTGGAAATCCCAATGTCAGGCTGTGCCCTTGGACAATTAAATCAGCCTCTGGAGATGGGACTCAGCCCTCTGTGGTTCTTAGAGCTCACCCACCGACCACCAAGCAAAGCCAAGGTGGTCTGGGTGACATGAGACCCCCAAAATGTTTTCTATTTCTGAGTCCTATATCCTCCAGCCTCCTTAAACTCAGGTGAGAAGAAAAGGGGGAAATTTAGGGACCCAAATAAGAATATCCTTGGTTTCATGCCATTCACTGTGACATAGTAAGGGACAATTCAATCTTAATCCATATTAATAGATGATCCAGAACAAAGGAAATCTATCTGCCTGATTCTCCACCCACCTCTCCACTAGCTAGTCCTTCATTTATTCATCCAATTACTTATCCATCTGCTACTCAGATTGCTTCCCAACTACACAATTAAGGTGGCCCCTCACCTCCACTTTCTTTTGATTTTTTTCTTAGAAGAACTGGGGTGTAGGCCAGAGGTGCGAGGGAGGGAGTTAGAGGATTTGCCAGAGACAGAGTGGGGGGCAGAACAGGCAGACTGACTGAAATACACTCCTGAGGGGAGCAGCGGGCGAGACAGGGGAGGTCTGCTGTGCCGTGTGGTTCAGCTCCCTGGCCGGGGATTGAACTCAGGCCATAGTGGTGATAGCGCTGAGGCTTAACCCCTAGGCCACCAGGGAGGCCCCACCACCACTTCTTTTCACAAAGAACTCCTGGTAGTCAGGAGAAAAGGCCTCTGGTATAGCAGTATCCAACAGAACATTATGCCCAGATGGCAACTTCTGTATCTGTGCTGGGCAATGAAGCAACCACAGCCACATGGCTGTTGAGTACTTGAAATGTGATAATACTATTGAGGGAGTAAACTTTGCATTTAATTTATAACTGGAAAGTAGCCACCATGTTGGTGCAGTACTAGTGCCCAGCATACTGCCAGACAAGTAATAGCTGCTTAATAAACGCCTCTTAAATGGACAAAAGAATGGAGTAGAATAATTCTTACTCTGCTTTTCTCAGGCTGTACTCAGACTATAATTTTACTCAGACTATACATTTTAAATCTTCTATCTACATTTTTTTAAAGATTTATTTATGCATACAGGAGCTGTACATTTTAAATCTTCTATCTACATTTTTAAAAAGATTTATTTATTTATGCATACAAGAGCTGGGTATAGGCCGGAGGCATGGGGGTGGGGGAGTGAGAGGGTTCACCAGAGACAGAATGGGGAGCAGAACAGGCAGATCTACTGAAATACACTGCTGAGGGGAGCAGTGGGCGAGACAGGAGAGGTCTCCTGCACCATGTAGGAAGCTCCCTGGCTGGGGATTGAACTCGTGCTGCAGATAGCATCATAGTGCTAAGACATAACATAACCATTGTGCCACCAGGGAGGCCCAAATCTTCTATCTACATTTTAAGAGAATTAGTAGCAACCTGTAGTATGGGACAGGCAAGGATTATAAAGACCCACAAACATCAACCATAGTTGGCAGAAATCAGAAGGTCTTGTGTGCAAAATAAGTCTTCAGAATCATCTTAGTTCCTTTTGTTGCTGTTTTCCAGAATTTGTACATCTTTGGACAAAAGTTTTCTCATCTTTTAATGAAAGGATTAGATTAGGAAATACTTAGCTCCCTTTGAAATAGAAAAGTCTATGATGGGATAGCTTTTCCAGCAGAGGGTGGGTTACATGAGTTTCCAGAGAGCAGAAATTTGATGGTATTAGAGAAAATTATATTGTCACACACGGAGAATTGTCTGAGGAGTGCTGAGTTGTGCGAGAACAGAACAGGCTGCCTTGTCAGCCAGTGAACTCCCTCCCTGGAAACACAGCAGACCCTCTCAGGGTTGAAGTCATTTCTTTTTCATGTAACCTGTTTCCCAGCTGCAGACAGCATTTGCCTTTTAGGGCAGCACATGGGCCACCTCAGCAGCCAAACATTATTATTAGTTACTAGGTCAAAGATAATACCCAACTTGTAGAGTGTGGTTAGTTCACTCTAAGTGACTTGGTTTCATCCAGCTGCCAGGTGATTTTGGATATTTTTACCAACTTCCTTGCCCAAAGATAGATATACTCTTGATAGTTCAACAGCAAGTGTTCCTGGTTTTTAGTATTTGTATACAGGCTGGTATGTTATTCAGTTGAAAGAAATGATCACAAAGAATGTTTTCATGGGAGGAGGGAGATGTTCAGAGTAACCAGATGTTCAGTTTTCTGGCCCCTGCCTGGTACTGCCAACTGCACACCTGCCAGGGAGGAAGAACTGCTGCCTCCTTCCCAAGTGCCATGTTTGTTATAGTTGATATCACACTTGTCTATCATTTTGTGTTCTAATGATCTAGATTGATATCCTGCACCTAGTTCCATGGTATGAAAAATTATTTGAAAATATGATTCATAACCACTTCAGCATACCCTACAGATACAATCACTGTCTTATTATTGTGTTTCCGTTTCCAATTTGCATTTTCATAAATAGCACTGCAGTGAACACCTTTGTCTTCATCTTTTTACTGTTTCCTTAACGTAGAGTCCCAAAAGCACAATTTCTGTTTGTAATCCTGTTTCTAAGTGTCTAGATGCATTTTGCCAAATTGCTTTCAGAAAGTGTGTGACAATATTTAGATGCTTGGCACTAGTAGGTAATGATGCCAGTCTCAACCAGCATCTATTAACACAGAGAAGATCTAAAAGAAAAAAATTATTTGGCTAATTATATGAGCAAAGGGATGCCTTTTTTTGTTATAACTGACTTTTGTTTAATTATTGTGGGTTTTTAAAATATAAGTATCAGTTATTCATATTCCCTTTTCTGTGAATTATCTGTTTCCTTTACTGACTTTATTCTTCTGATTGTATCTGCTTTTAACTCAGCCTGCACAGTTCAATGTAATCATCACCACCTTCTGAAAAGAGCTGCAGATAAATTCCAATGCCTGTTGCTTCATGTACCAAAGACCTTGTATTTCCACTGTCCTCTCTTCAAACACCTATCAAACAACAGTTGCCTTCCATCCCCAACCAGCCCAAGGTTTCCCAGATGAGCAAGTAAGGCTCTCTACCCTTTAATCCAGATCCAGGAAAAACAAACAGTCCAGGTAAAAAATACCCTCAGTCTCAACTGATTCACCCTACAACCTGACTTAGAATGGATTTTCATATAAACTTGAAATATGTGTGTACATATACTAATATTTAATTGTATGGACACACATAAATGTAACTTATATTTTCACTGGTTCTTAAAAGCCATGTCAATAAGCAGAAAACTACAAAATGTAATCCTTTCAGAGTGGCCCTATTCTCAGTAGTTGAGGAGCTCTGAAAGTTTAAGAAAGTGTAAATATGAAGTATAAGAGGGCGACATGGCCACAGTAATAGGCATGCAGACCAAAGACATCCAAAAGGCCAAGTTTGGGGCCTCCCTGGTGGCGCAGGGAGCTATCCAGAGCACTGGATAGCTCCCTGAGCACTGTGAAGCTATCCAGAGCCACTGCAGCACGAGTTTGATCCCCGGCCAGGGAGTGACCCACATGGCGCAGCAGACCTCTCCTGTCTCGCCCGCTGCTCCCCTCAGCAGGGTACTTCAGTAGATCCACCTGTTCTGCTCCCCACTCTGTCTCTGGTGAATCCTCTCACCCCACCACCCCGGCCCCACCACACCTCTGGCCTACACCCCAGCTCTTGTATGCATAAATAAATAAATCTTTTAAAAAATAAAAAGGCTGAGTTTGGATGAGTAGAAGAGGTAAACGATTGTAGTCTGAGTAGGAGGAAGGAGGAAGGAGGGAAAGTGGGAGAAAGCAAGAAGTGGACAGATTTTGCAGTAAAATCTCCCACTTGGGCCCCATATTACCTGCATTGCCATGGGCCATCCTGCCCTCCTTCCTCAATCCAAGAGCACTCCTGCAAGGTATTGGTTCCGCTTGTCTCGAGTCTCCCTTCCCCTGACAGACTCCTTGGAAATCTCTTCTTCACAAACCACTCTTTGCATTTAATGTGTTCTCACCCAGATGAGAACAAAAATAAGTCAAGTACCTGCTGGTTTAGTAAAGTTCTCAAGTCCAGTGATGGCTTAGATCTCTCTAATTCCTAAAGAAACAGACATGCCATCTGATGAGAGTATTAGTAAGGTAAAACTTCCCCTTTTTAAACTGGCCACTTTCTCAGGTCTGCGTTCACAAAGATATTGAGATTGGTGCAGTTCTTCTTTTTTAATGAGCTCAAACATCAGAGTTTCATAATCCTTGAGGTGAATGTCGCTGCTACTCAGCAGTGTTTTTCGGTGTTTTCATCCCCTTGTCATTTTGGGGGGGAGGAGGGGGGAGATGGAGGGCTAATTATTTTTTTTTCTCAAATTTTATTAATTTGTCGTGGTTCATATAACTATCACTCTGTGGGCATTTTCACACCCACATGTGGACATTTCACTTACCCTCTGCCTATCTGCTTCTCTACTCCCTCCTCTGGGGGGATAGCTCTTGAATAGCTCTTGAATAAACTTTGACCCATGGGGACGCAGGATTTAAAAAACCAGAATTTCCCTGTGAAGGAAGGATGACCATTTGGGGCTAAGCTAACTTTTCCCACAGTGCTCAGCAGGAGCCTCTGGCACATGCCTTGTACAGGTTTGCACAACCCAAGAAGACTGAGTTTAAGTTTCAGTTGGAGCACCCACAGCTGCATTATCTTGGGTTAGCCATCTAATTTTGCAGGACCTTGGCTTTCTCATTTTAAAGTGGAAACAATAACAACTACATTATGGGATTGCCATGAAACCAGATAAAATAAACATGGGGGAAGTGCTGTAGAACATACAGGGCAAAGCAGGCATGAGGTGCATGTAGAATACCCCAAGCCTCACATGGCGGAGTCTAGTGCTTGCTCTACGGGCTGATGTGTCCAGGGGACCTAGCATGGTGCCGGCACAGAGGAGGCATTCACCCAAGACTTTTGGGAAGTTCTCTGACAATGTATGGTGCCATCTTTGATAAACCGGTTAAGAGGGCAAGTTGATGAAATTCACTATGTGTTTATTGAACATCTACTGTATGTTTCAAGTGATAAAGTAAAGATAGGAAGAAAGGACAAAGACTGTTGGGAGGGTTCATGGGCATTTGGGGGGGGCAGTTTGAGGGAGATTGACAATCAGTATCAGAATCAGGGGGTCAAATGGAATCAAATAGAAAACCCAGAAATAAATCCACATACATATGGACAACTAATCTTCGACAAAGGAGCAAAGAATATACAATGGAACAAGACTAGTTTGTTCAATAAATGGTGTTGGGAGAACTGGACAGCTACATGCAAAAAGATGAAGCTAGACCACTACCTCTCACCATGCACAAAAACCAACTCAAAATGGATAAAAGACCTGAATATAAGACCTCAAACCATAAAGTTTATAGAAGAAAATATAGGCAAAACTCTGCATGACATACATCTCAGCAAAATCTTTAAAAGCACTTCCTCCATAGCAAAGGAAGTGAAAGAAAAGATAAACAGCTGGGACTACATGAAACTAAAAAGCTTTTGTACAGCAAAGGAGACAATAATCAAAACAAACAGACACCCTACTAATTGGGAGAAGATCTTTGCACACAATACAACTGATAAAAGACTAATAACAAAAATCTACAAAGAGCTCACACAACTCAACAAAAACAAAGTGAACAGCCCAGTCAAAAAATGGGCAGAAGAGCTAAAAAGGCACTTCTCCAAAGAAGAAAAGAAAATGGCCAACAGGTATATGAAAAAATGTTCAACATCACTTATAATCAGGAAAATGCAAATAAAAACCACAATGAGATACCACCTCACGCCAGTGAGAATGGCGCACATTAAAAAAACAGGTAACAACAAATGTTGGCGAGGATGTGGAGAAAAAGGAACTCTCCTACACTGCTGGTGGGAATGCAAATTGATCCAACCACTATGGAAAGCTGTATGGCATTTCCTCAAACTGCTAGAAATGGAACTTCCATATTACCCAGCAATACCACTACTGGGAATATACCCAAAAGACACAAAAACACTAATCTGAAAGGATACATGCACCCGCATGTTTATTGCAGCACTGTTTACAATAGCTAAGATACGGAAACAACCCAGATGCCCAAAGTAGATGACTGGATCAAAAAGATGTGGTACATATACACAATGGAATACTATTCAGCATTCAAAAAAGACAAACACATGCAATTTGCAGCAACATGGATGGATCTAGAAGGGATCATGATCAGTGAAATAAGCCAGAAAGAAAGAGAAAATTATCGAATGGTTTCACTTATAACAGGAATATAGGGGAGCCAAATAAAAAG
>PVIJ01024794.1:0-11710 GCA_004024925.1 Scalopus aquaticus
GTCCAATAAGTTCGTCAGAAAGAGACATTATTTCCTATCACCGATAGGATGGATATTATGTAAAATTTGCTTAGAGTCTACCATTTGACGTTCAGACAATTTTTAAATTCTCCCTCTGTTTGGAAACTGAAACATTTATGCTATTATTTAATTATGGCATATTACTTGCCTGATTGAAGAAGAAAAGAATATTCTTGCTCATCTGAAAACCAATGTACCCAACTTATAATTCTTCTAATTTGAAATAATTATGCTACACAAAGTGTGAGACCATTTATTATATTTGATTCATCACATCAATTTTCCTTTAAATAGTTTTCAGATTTAATATGCCTTGCAAGAATCATTTTCTCAGTATGTGAGAAAATTTCAAGAAAATAAAAATGTATGCACATTATTTACATCTGAACAAATACCTCCAACCATTGAAATAGAGGGAAAGTCTACATATTAGAAAAATAAATTAAGAGATAAAGGGACATTTGGAGAAAGAAAAAAATATGAATTTATTAAGACTATAGCCGATGGAGAATTTGGTAATTCTCCTAATTACTCTTTTTACCAGTTAATTTTACATACCTTTCAAATGCTAGTAACAAAATGTCTAGTAACACTTAGAATGACTAATTTGGCTTAACTAACCTATTTTTAGACTGGACATAGTTGCAACTCTGGAGAAAATTACTGAGGTGGAGAATTACAAAGCTTTTCTTATCTCAGAAAATGCACTTTCTCTAACGTTGAAGGAACTATAAGAACTGAACAATCAAAATGCCTCTCTGGTAAGCACTTATATGCAAAAGACATACCTGGATTCATTAAGCATTTCAATAAATATCTGATTTCATGACATGACCTTAGAAACTTATGTAACACATGGTACTAACCAATACTAGTTAGGCTTACATGTTTTACATTATTAAAGTCAGAGGAAAAAGAATATCTATGCCCATCTTTCCTGGATATTCCGTAAGTTATTTCACTGTTGTTCTGGAAAGTCAACACCACAGAATGCTGTCTAAAACCATGGTGTCCACACACAACCAGAACGCTTTTGTTCTAATAAGTGTCTGCTGTGTTATCTCCGGGAGTACTAAATTTCTGCTTTGTAATATTCATAAAATGGTATCTATCTCCCACTGTTTCAGGGAGAACAAAAAATGAGTTCTGAACAGCATCATTTGTATAGTAAGTACCCAACATGTATTCACTGTCATCAGCCATTTGTCAATATTTTACTAAAACTCAAAAGCTGAAGCATCTAAATCCATAGGCAAATAATAAAATAGTAAAAAAAAATCTATTATAACATAGTCTGATTTAATTATTGAAACTTTTTCTAACTTTGTATTATACATTATGTAACAAGGTGATATAATTTAGCTTAGTTGTATGGAATTTAATTACTGGCCAGAGAGTCAGGACCCATGCTCAGGTCGAGGATAGAATAGTATAGTGTTTAGACAGTGGTGTTTCTCCATCTTTAAATTGGAAAATCTCCACAAAAACAAAACAAAACAAAACTAAATATCTGTTACATCAAGGGATTCTATGATTTTAAGAAAAGTATCATTACACTGAAATACATGGGTGTATGTACAAATATGGGTGTTATTTGCAATGATGTCCATTTGAAACTTATATTTTGCTAATAAAATATAAGAATAAAGCAATATACAGTGGTTTTGGCAGCAATGCAGGTGAGTTGTGATATCTAAATTTCCAGATGAAATATACTGCTAAAGAAGCCTTCGCTTGTCCTTTCTACAGTCAAAATAACATGAAATAATTCAGAAAAAAAGTGCAAGGTAAAAAATGTGAAAACTGAAATATAATTTTGAATGTATTTCTCACATTTTCTAGGGTATTCTATATTTGATTTAATTTGAAAATGAATCAGTAGTAGAACAATTACACTTTTATTATGAAAATAGGATGGTTGAGGAATTAGAATGACCGCAGTACATAATTAGAGAACTGAATTTTAGGAAGTTAAATAGCTATTGTATTGATAGCCTGACCATGTTGGAAAGTGACAAACTATAATCTAGAGACCAATTCATGTGAGTCAGTCTTCACATTTTTTCAAATAATAAAATTCCTTTTCAAGTTAAAAACCTGTTGTGAAAGAACAATGAAAGATTTCCTTAAACTATGAAATTGATTGAAATGCAAAATAAGTTTTGAATAGTCCTCAGTAGAGAACTATATAATTAAATTATTTTCAGCTTTGAAAACTTCATTCGGATACTTTTTGGTTATATGAAATAATCAGTATGATCTTTTCCCTCTGACAGATAATTCAACACTCATTAATTTTTGCTTTGGAATTCACTCAGAGACACCCATGCAGATGAATAAATACTATGAAGTATTTTTTTTTTTGGTAATGCATATAAAGAGATAGACAGTCAAAAGATTTTTTTATATACTGCTACATTTTTCTCCTGTCTTCTTTTGATTAAATAAAAAATAATAATTTTGTAAGGGGCTGCAAAAGAATGAAAGGTGACTAATTTTGCTGCTCCTTTTCAAACATTTGTTTTATTCAACACAGAATAGTAAAACATAGACAATGATAACATGTTAATATTGTCCCTTATTCCATTAAAGATTATAAGAAATAGTCACATTTTATTTTTTATTTTGTTTCCTGTTTCGATTGATAGTAAATGCCTAATTAATTTGTACCTAGGACAAGGTACCTATGACCCACCCCCCAATATCTACAATTGAATCAAGAACATTTTTTAAAAAGTTTATCTTTCATTAACTATTTTGGAAAATTGTGTTTATGGGTTCTTTTCTGTGTTTTACATATTCAGTTGTTATTTATGAGTACTCTCTGTTTGTTTGTTTTTTTCCTTGTCTGTTCCTGAACCTATATTTCGCTCAGTGGATTACTTGTGATTTCTATGGCAGATATAATGAGCAATTCTTTAATCTTCATTGTTCTTTTTCATGCTTTTTGATTTGGCTCTGATCAGTTTTTATAGATTTATCATACATATATCTAATACATAAAATTTTCAGATTTTAGCTATTGCATTGAATTCATTAATAAAATATGTACTTTCAAATATTGATTTTCATTCAGATATGCCATTTTTGTACATTGATTTAAGCATGTTTTGTAAACGTCAACAAAATTTTATATTTTATCCACATGTAAGTCTACACGTCAAATTGATTTTTAGATATTTGCAGTTTTGATTTGCAGATGAGTTATTTCTAAAACTTTCAGTTAGGTATTGCTGATGCTTGCGAAAGTTCTTATTTTTTAAGTTAATTTAGTTCCTATGTACTTTACTTATGTATTGTAGTGTTTAAAGACAAAGTCTGGGCGAAAGTACTACTTGTGTTCAGATTTCAGGCATGTCACTTTCTAGCTATGTAACTTTAGATAAATTGTACCTCTGTTTATTCTTCTCCAAAATGGGAATAACAAACAATAACCACTTCAGAGGTATTATAATTAGCAATTACCATATGGTAATTTATGCCAATCATCTGACACATAAATATGGCTTACTATTTTGAAATAAATATTAGACATTTGAATTTCTAAGGTAAGAACATACATTATTAAAAACAGAATCATCTCTCTCTCAGTAATAACTATTATTCATTATTTCTTATTGCATTGGTTTCTTGATGGAAAGGGTCCAGTAAATAACCTTATGTATCTTATAAATCAAAAATATTCATTTGATGACAGGAGAAATATAGCCAATGTATTTAAAGGGTGACCAAACTAGAATATAGAAACATATTCCTTCAGAAAATTTGGGCACATGATTCCAGGTGTGCTGGTTTTCTTTTTTCTGAATATCCAGGAGTTTCCTTTGTCTGGGAAGATACTCCAGTCAGAAAGTATTCTATAGCTCCACACCAGTCTTTGGGTATACTAAGGAATATCCTACACACAATTTTCATTGTGTCTTGTCACCAACTACAAATTCCAGCGAAACACAGGCAAGCTGGCTTCCATAGTACTCTGCCTTTGATAGGCATATTGGTTGTGCTTTGTTATGCTGGCAACTCAGTGTATCCTATCATCAATGGCATCTGGAATTAAAAAAAAGTATGATTTATCATCAACTTTTTCTTTAATTTTCTCTAAAGAGGACCACATGTGACAAACTAAGTCAAGATGACGTTAAGATTCATTTCAGGTTAACTCTAGAACGCTTTATGTCTTTGTCCCCTAGAATTCTTAAATGGTAGCAGATTATCTGGTCACCCCAGAGGTCACAGGATAGCTGTTATAATCCCTTTATTGTGGTACAAAGTCTCTTATTCTTTGTTGCAGGGTAGCCTGATAATTGTAGGGTGAATATTTGATAAACTATGGTTAACTGGGATAAGAGAATATTTCTCTTGGCAGGAAGGTTTAAATCTTCTAATATACCATTCCTACAGGATTAGCTTTTCAATACCTTGTAATACAAATTTCATTTGTCTTTCAGAATGTCTACTTGAATATCTAATTTTTAGGAAAAAAATTGATGCTGCTTTATAATTTAAATTGCAAGGGTACTAAATCAAAATAAATCAACTTCTGGCTATTCAAATATATGGAAGGGGTATAGTTAGAAGAACAATTTGTGTGTCTAATTACATTTTCTTTTGTAGTTTCCATCAGACATCTTCATTAAACAATTTATTATTCAAAGTTTGCTCCAATCTGGGATCATGCTTTGATCCCCAAAGACAAAATTAATATAATTATGACTGCTATGGAAATATCACTATTTGGTAGGGCTCTTATTGAAACATCAAAGGTTAATGATCACCCAGAGTACCTCTTCAGTAATTGCCTATTTAATACATGTGCCTGACTGGTTGTTGTGAGGCTCCTAGGTCTCTAGCCAACTGGTAGCAAGGCCAATGTTTCTTCTGTACTGTTAGAATAGATCCAGATCAAACGTATACTCTGCCATATCAGAGGCAGTATATCATGATATATCTGGGCCGGTGCACCTTAGCCCAAAGGGTTAACCAAAAGGGTACTTTTTTGGTCTGTTGTTTCTAAGAGGATAAAAGTTCATGTCCAGATGGATGAGACTATAGATCATCTGGTTTGAACAGTGCCATTTAGTGAGAAATTGCTTATGTTGGCCACAATAGTAGTATAAAGACACCACAAACTTAATGGAGGTGGATGGAATCCCCCTGGCAGAGAAATTCTGCCCTCATCGTGTGCTTTACTCATGATACAACTGAACAATAATCAACCCAACCCTTTTCTTACCATGTTTCTAAAAATATTTTGTCCATATTTCTTAGTTTATCTTCTAGTATTCTAGGAAGCAAAGCTATTTAGTTTGCCCACAGCATATATCCAAAACTCTTTCCTGAATTTAATTAATCACATGTTGCTAAGAATGGGCTTCCTATGTATGAAAATCACATAGGTAAGTTTTCTTTTAACACCACAGTTTTATTTTCTTATTTCCCAATATATTCGCTTTTCTCAGTGAGTCATATATTCTTTACCTCAACTTTGAATTTGGGGTCTTAGCAAAATGAGCATTTTCTCTCTTTATATAATTAACATTTCATTCAGTTTTTCATCCTAGAAATGCCCCCAAATGCTTCAAGATTGTTGAAAACTTTGTAGAAAACTTTAGTCTACATATGACTTTTATGTTTTATGGTACCTACCCCATCCTTCTGACTCAAAACATTGATTGATTCTGGAGTCAATTCTGACCATGAGGAAAAAAAAAATTACTAACCAAACACAGTATCTGCTTTTGCAACGCTGGAATAATTTTTTTGGGAAAACAGTTGTACTGTTATTATACAAAGCAGTTAGGTTTATTTTTTATATATTTTTCCTTTAATGGAATGCTGGTTTACAAAACTGTACATGATTCAGAAATATAGAATCCCCATTCGTCAGGTGCATGTTAACACACAGTATGCACTACCACGGCACCAGGGTCTTCCACCCCAAATAACTGAGTTTAGCTAAATGTAAAAATTTTCCCTTTCGTATGCTATCGAGGGAGGGTCCATTTGGTGGCAGTCTCTTGAGTTAAGTGAATCTCTTGTTTAGATGTTACTGAGGCAATCATTTTGTGTGTATGAAGTATTGTTAAAAACTCTATTAAAGAATTTTGGAAACTACCATTTGCCAAACAGACAACCCTCTCAGCATTCTATCAGATAGATAGATAGATAGAGATAGATAGATAGATGATAGATCACTCATTTCCACTGTGAAAAAAAAATAAGGTCTGGGCCTCCCTGGTGACCTAGGGCTTAAGTCTCAGCGCTGTCATCAATATGGCCTGAGTTTGATTCCTGGCTTGAACTAACCCACATATGGTGCAGCACACCTCTCCTGTCTCACCCGCTGCTCCCCTCAGCAATGTATTTCAATAGATCTGCTCATTCTGCTCCCCACTCAGTCTCTGGTAGATCCTCTCAGCCCCCACACCTCTGACCTATACTCCAGTTCTTCTATACCAAAAAATAAGTAAAGATAATAATGTCTGCCAATATTTCAGCAGTATCCCACAGGAATTGGTTATTTGTCCTCCATGAGGATATTACCAACATCAGGGAAGTTAAATAACCAGTTCCACTCGGATCTTCCTGCAATATTGACAGACTTGAGAAATAAAGAATAGTTGCAGAAATAACCTGTATTTTCCGTGGGTATATATTCCGTGGGTGTATATATATATATATATACACACACCCGTGGGTGTAATACATATATATATATATATATATATATATATATATATATATTACCTCAAACAGTGAGATATTCCTGAAGATAATTTGAAGAACACATCAACAAATGTTCTCAGTCACTTATGCAATGAACTGGTTATAGACATGAGAGTTTCTGTTAACTGCTTATTCATATCGATGACTTAGTAAAGGTCACAGATGGACCCACCACACTGCTGGACAACTTGATGAAGGAACAAGACACTACTGTGTAGGAGTTCAGAGGTCACAGAGAAGTAGCCAGATGAGAGGCCTTGGGCATGGAATGCCTCTGTTGTCCTTGCTGACATCGGAATCTAACTCAGTCAAGGAAATAATTTACCAGATGTAGGACTTCAGGATAGAACAGAGATTTAATTATCAGCACAAATATATTGCTAATGACATGCAAGTGGGCACAGTTCCAGTGCTCATTTCTACTAAAAGGTGAATTGTGTTTGCTGACTTATTTAAAAAAAAAAAAATCCTAGTATTTTCAAAGAAATTTTTGTTATCTATTAGCATTTTTCAACTACTTCAGCCTCCATTTCAGTTGTGTAGATGTGACACTAATGGATCTAAAGGAGTCCTAAATAATGTCAATATGGTGGGTTGATAGGATGGGGACCAATGAGATAAACACTGCAATGTCAAGGGTAGTAATGCTTGATATGAAGCAACAGAAGATGGCACATGGTTTAATTCTTTTCCTTTTTTGGTCCAGTCATGCAGCAGATGACAATTTTTAAAATGGCTTATTTAAAATGGTTATTTGACTATTTGTATCTGACTCTGATGAGTAAAACTGAGGCATATTCACCACCATTGTTTTATGATTAAATAGATGTCAGCAGATACTATGTTGCTCCTTATGTTTTAAATGGTATCCTTAGTTTTTTTAGAACCTTTCCCATGATTCTATTTTTCTCATAAATAAGTTGTTTTATATTCATAGTGATGAAGGCCTGAATTTGTTGATCCTCAGTTCCCACATTTTAAAATTAGACAATGATGTAGATGTTCTTTAAGATTGCTTCTAGTTCTTTGTATCTTGAAATCTCAAATTTATACACAATGTGTTGATTTATGTCGCCCTGTCATATGTTCTATTGACTTAAGCTCTTTATTCTTTGTGATGGATTTTTTTTTACTTTGAATTATTTTGTTTCTGGAAACAGTATTTCCTGAAATTTTCTTACTTGAACATGTTCTCAAAAACATAGCTCTATGTTCTCTTTTTACTAAACTGGAATTTTGGCTGAATCTTCATTCATTTCTACCTCATTACTATGTATATTTATTCAACCTAAAGATCTAAAAATCATTCTAAAACCATCACATCCAGTTCACGATCACTTTAAAAATGTGATCAGACTGTCCCCCCCTTTTTTTCTCATTTAATCTTTAAATTTTTTTTTTGTTATTCATATCTTCTACATTATTGTGTGTTCCCTGTAGGTTACCCATCACCAGTTCACCTGTGAAACCATCACCATAGTCCCTTGTGCTCCTTTCTCCCCCTCTCTTGAGCCCTTACTCTTCCCCTCCCCTGTTAAATGTCACATTCTTATTTGGTTCCCCTATATTCTTGCTATAAGTGAAACCATTCGATATTATTCTCTTTCTGTCTGGCTTATTTCACTGATCATGATCCCTTCTAGCTCCATCCATGTTGCTGAGAATTGCATGTGTTTATCTTTTTTGAATGCTAAATAGTATTCCATTATGTGATAAACAGCTGGGACTACATCAAATTAAAAAGCTTCTCTACAGCAAAAGAGACAATAACCAAAACGAACAGACACCCTACTAATAGGGAGAAAATATGCACACAATACATCCGATAAAGGAATGATGATAAAAATCTACAAGGAGCTCACACAACTCAACAAAAACAAAGTCAACAATCCAGTCAAAAAATGGGCAGAATAGCTAAAAAGACACTTCTCCAAAGACGAAAAGCAAATGGCCAACAGGTATATGAAAAAATGTTCAACATCACTTATAATCAGGAAAATGCAAATCAAAACCACAATGAGATACCACCTCACACCAGTGAGAATGGTGCTCATCAAAAAAAACAAACAAACAAAAAAAAAAACAGGCAACAACAAATGCTGGTGAGGATATGGAAAAAAAGGAACTCTCCTACACTGCTGGTGGGAATGCAAACTGGTTCAACCACTGTGGAAAGCTGTACGGTGTTTCCTCAAACTGCTAAAAATGGAGATTCCATGCAACCTGGCAATACCACTTTTGGGAATCTATCCAAAGGACACAAAAACACTGATTCAAAAGGATACATGCACCTGTAAGTTTATTGCACTGTTTACAATAGCTAAGGTATGGAAACAACCCAGATGCGCAAAAATAAATGATTGGATCAAGAAGATGTGGTACATACTGTCCTTTTTTAAGACAGAATCATAAAGGTCACACAAAAATAATTTCATTCATCATTTTTATATGCCTAGAACATAAATTAATTAAAAGCAGAATTAGAAAAGCAGTTAGTATCATTGTCTTTGAAACTTATAGTGAAAGTATGTTACAAATGACTTCTTTCAAATGTGAGAAAGAATTTTGTCTCTTTACAAAATGATGGAGTTGTAGTAAAAATATTTCCATGATAATTCACTGCAATGACCGTCTTGATAGACTTTTTATCAATTAAAATAACTAATTTATATGACTTTTGTCCACACATGAGACGTATAGAACTGAGTTATAAAATCTGAATATTTGTCACTCCTATTTTTCATGTAGGTAGTCACCTGAGATATGGAAAGTGAATCGAACACCAGAATGTCCGTGTGAATATCACAACACTGTGTGGACAAAAGGTAAGTAGAGAAGGGGACATTCTTGGTTTAAAATCATATGTATTAGAGGTAAAATTAGAAATCTGATCCCTCCTATATTTCTTGGTAGTTTTATTCTATACTAAATGAGATGACAATATTTCAAGGTATTATGAAGATGGATGTTTATAAAAATTCAGAAAACTTTTTAAAGAAATAATACAAAATTTCAAAGACAAATACTAGTTTAGAAATGAATACAGATTAATGATTTTAAATTCTGCTTTCTAGCATCAATATATATAACTTAGAAAATATTATATAAGGTTAATATTGATTAACTGCAAAGATACATTTAATACTTATTTTCTTCTCACATTTGGATTGTTACTCCAATTGCCTCTATGTAAAATTGTGATTATATAGCTTTATTTTATCACTTCCATATTATAGAAACAAAATAATATCTCTCTTTAATCTTGGCTAAGAGGAAATTGCTTTTTATTCTTGGCATAGAATTATGTTGTTTTGCATATACTGTCATTAATAAATTTCATTTTGGACACTTTCCATCAAAACTAAAAAAGAAAAGAAAACAGAAAATAAATCGCATGTACTGCATTATCAGGAATTTTCCTGACAAGAGAAAACTTCCATTTCAACCAAGTATTGATAAGACCCAAATCCACAAATAATTTTTCACAGTCTAGCTGCTATTGCTGTATATTCAATCCTTGTTTCTTCTATACTACACACATCCTAATCCTGTATGATGGTGCTGAGGGGGGACAGTGGTCCTCTTAAAATGGTTCCACCATCAATTCTGGCAAAAAGACATTTAGTGATAAATTGACTATTTGTGAAAGTGGCTTTGCGCTCTAATCCAAAACCAAATATATCTCAACTCAATGTCCCTTTAAGTCTGATCCATAGTGCCCTTCAATTTAACTTAAGGGAATGAGTGATAAATTGAGAGA
The DNA here is from genome assembly GCA_004024925.1 of Scalopus aquaticus. Taxonomy (NCBI): domain Eukaryota; kingdom Metazoa; phylum Chordata; class Mammalia; order Eulipotyphla; family Talpidae; genus Scalopus; species Scalopus aquaticus. The sequence continues at coordinate 10,508 of PVIJ01024794.1, forward strand.
GTAAAGTATAAAAAGACTGTAGTCTTCATCTATTGAAAATAAAATAAATTAGATTTAAAGTTTTGCAAAATCAAACTTTACAACATGAACGTGTGAACAAATTGTAAGGATCCATCCCAGGCCAAGAAAGGATTTATGAAGGTAAGGATTAATAAAGTTTGTACTCTATTAGTTTCATGGTAAGTCATGGTTAGTTACTGTTTTAACAAGTACCTGATTTATGGAATGATTATAAAATGCTGCAATAAAAATTATCTTTTCACATTATTTTTCACATCAATTTATTAGCCCAACCTTTTGGAACAATGCATTAGATGGTTGATGCCCTAGATTTCAGGATACTAATCCAAGCATATTGATAATATATTAAAAAAAAAAACTTTTCTATGAACCATACTGTTTTCTGAGCTCTGGGAAACTGATGCATAACTGTCTCTGTGATCCCTTTACTGGTCAGATGATATCATGTCATTTCCAAATTTTTACTTTGTAATTTTGTTTTCTCTTCATATTTTAATTCTAGTGGTCAAGACCATTCAGAGATAAGAAACACTATGATCTTAAGTAATGCAAAAATCCCATTGGGGTGTGAGGAGGCAACTCTAATAGAAGGTTTGAGTAAAAGAGAAAGCTTCATTTTTTCACCAGATTTCACTGGAGTTGCATTCTCAAATACATCTCTTTGGTTGATGTTCAGAAGTGTCTCCCCTATGTTCTCTTTTGTGTATTTTGTAGTTTCGATTCTTACATACAGGTTTGAATCCACTTTGAATTAAATTTTATGTTATATCTAGTTTCATTTTTTTAAGTGGCTATCCAAGTTTCCAAATACTATTTGAAAGTTTTATTTTTGATTGGGAATATCTGACCCTACATTGTTATAGCCTAGTTATTAGAGAAACATCTTATTATACTTCTGAAATGATTATACATCTGAAGTGTATATTATTTCATAGCATCATGCTGGAAATAGCTCACACTCAATACTTAAAAAAGGAGAAGATAGCATTTGACAAAGTACAACACCCATTTATGATAAAAGCCCTTGAAATCCTTGGGATAGAAGGAACATACCTCAACATAATAAAAGCCATATATGAGAAACCCACGGCCAATATTATCCTCAACGGTGAGAAGCTGAAGGCCTTTCCCCTAAGATCAGGAACAAGGCAAGGATGTCCACTCTCACCATTACTTTTCAAT
>PVIJ01024795.1:0-11691 GCA_004024925.1 Scalopus aquaticus
GGGGGGGTGGGGTGGGGGGAGGGGAGGATAAGGGCACAAAATGGAAGAGAGGAGAATACAGGGGACCATGGAGATGGATCACGGGTGAATTGGTGGTGGGCTGTCCAAGGGGAATACAAAATGTAAAAGACATAAATAACAATAAAAAAAGAAAAAAAAACAAATAAAAAACAAATAAAATAAAATAAAATTCAACACCTATTCCTATTCTTTAAAAAAAAAATCATAAAACTGAAAATAGAAGAATGCATCCTCAAAATGAGAATAACCACTTTACTTTTTTATTGACTTAGTATTATAACATTATGTAAATTTCAGGTGTGCATCATTAAAAAATCACCAACTGTATATACTACATTGAGTTCTTCTCTACAGGATAAGTTATGCCCATCATTATACTATTGAGCCCTTCTACCAAATTTACCCATCCCACCAAACTCCATTCCCTCTGGTAACCAAAGATTTCTCTTATAGTCCAAAAGTTTATTTTTGTTTTATATATTTTATTCATTTGTTTGGTTTTACAGCATCTTTAAACAGAAAAATATATATATATAGCATACAAACATTAGCTCCCTTTTAACAGAAAAATATTAACAACATTCTTGTTAATAGACTAAGCAAAGACATCAAAAACCCTTTATCACTTTAAATAGTTCTGACTTCCTGGTATAGACATTAAGACAAGGGATTTTTGTTTTCACTTACAAAAATCTTCATTGTTGGAAAGAGGGAAAGATGATTATAATTATTTTTAGAAGCTATTATCCCACCCACTGAAAACCCAAAGACTATATTGAAAAATGCATAAAGTGAGAATATAATATAGCATTGGACCACCCCAAGGAAAACAATCTACATACTAGAAATAGCCAGCTACAAATGTGAATTTATTTATTCACTAAATATTGAAATATCAAGAAAATTACTAAATAATTGAAGAATAATTAAATAATATATTGAATACAAAAATTGAACAAAATGTATAATAATGATAGAAACAGGTTGTAAAGGAGAATGAAATAGATAAATCCCAGAAAAATCTTCAAGAAAAGAGACTCTTCCCAGGAAAAGAGAAGTAATGGTTAAGAGCATGTGCTGTGGAGCAGAGAGATGTCAGTTCATCCCTTAGCTGGGTGACCTTGAACTGATATTCAACCTTTTTCAGCCAAAGACATCTCTGGCTCAGCAAATTCCCACCTACACAGCAAATGCAGTTAAATTGTTTTAACCTGTCCTCTATCTTGGAACATTTAGGTTGTTTATGATGTTTTTGACAAATAAAGCTTTTAAATTTTTAATTAGCCAGATTGCTAAATCTTTTTTATGAGTTTGCCTCTTGGCATTGCTTTCCATCTCTCTCCTTGGAATCTTCTCTTTTTTTGGCTCCCTTCCTAGGTTATTTTCTTTTGTCTAGGATGAGAAATCTTTATTTGTCCATTCACTTTTTCTCAAGAGAGACTTATTGTCACCTTTCTTTTAGTAGAAATATAGGCTTGCATTTTGTGAAATTAAAAGAGATACTTTTTTATTGTGATATCCTGTGGAAGGAAGGAAAAGATTGAATCAGATACTAAATGACAACTCCAGTTGTAAAATTTTCTCAATATCAAAATCCCCATCCCCCCCCCAACACTCTCTCTCTCTCTTTCTCTCTCTCTCTCTCTCTTCTCCGTGTTTATTTTCCTATGCTTATTTTTACATCTGTTTATGTTGTTCTGGTAAAGACTAAAAGACTACAAATTTTGTAAGATAGCTCAAATCATTTTCAGAAAAAGACAAAAACAATGTCAGGATATTGTGCCTGAAGAGAAGCAAGAAGCAGCTCTATATTTTCAGGGAAAAGTCTTGAAAGGTTTATTACCGCATAACTGTTTATCCAAAGATACAGAAGAGTTTGCAGGAAACGTAGTTCATCCCGACTGAGATGAGGGCCATCGAGCTGGCACTGCCTATACCGTCACTCTCCGTGACCTTCCCTACTCTGTTATCCTTCAGTTTTCTGGAGATTAAGAGAGATCTCCATCAAGTCACTTGGGTTGAAGTCCTTCCTGAGGCCAAATTATATGGTCTTTTTGAACATTCATTTTCTCTTATACAAAGTTATTATTCACAATTACATGATTATGCTTCTTTTTGGCTGATTGCCATCATCATTGGTATCATCCCGACTGCTGCTTTTGTGTGTCCTTGTTTTATAAAAGGTTTTCCTCATGCAGAGGAAAACCTGCACCACAGCCAACCTGGGAGGGCTGTCATCCAGAAGTGTATGTAAAGCGGGAATAACCGTTGAAAGACTATGTTGCTTATTTCAGTGTACATTGTGTTATCTGGAGGTGCTTGTGTTACAGCCCTGAGCCTGGCGTAACAGGAAGGCATCTGTGAAGCCTTTTGGCCTGCTCAGGCTCCTCAGGCTCCTCAGGCCAGCCATGGCAACCAGTGTGCCTCCATGGAACTGAGGGTGGCAAGAGAGCTCTGCCAAGAACAGCTTTCTCTTCTGGTCCACTGTATCAGCCCTGAACTTAGAAACTGTTAAACTAACATAAATATGATGACACTGGGAACTAATATGAAAATGTGTGGAGTTTGGGCATTTGCACTAATCCAGTGAACCAGATTCCAGTCCCTGACCCTAGTCAGCTCCTTTGTGGGTTCCCACAGCACATACAGACACACATAAACACATATTCTATGCCTGCATACTCTAGATCCCCCCCTCACCCACCAGCCCTTCTCAAGGCAGTTACCTTCTCAAGACATCGTAGCCAATAACTTATAGAGAGAAGAGTGAGGCTTCTAGACAAGATTCACTGTCTACAACCTGGAGGGGAATCACAGCCCTGGTTTCAAGTTCCAATTCTGACACTAATCATGTGGCCTGAAGCATGTCACTTAACCTCTCGAGGCTGGTGTCCTCCCTCATAGTCTGTGGTGAGACTTAGAACTAAACACAGATACAAAGGCTAGTGAGGGGCCTGAAACATGAGCATTTCACACCTGCAGACTAGTCTATTCAGTAGCCAGCAGTGGCTTCAGTCCTTATAATCTGCCCCTCCTGATTCCAGTAACTAGACATGATGCCTCTGCTAAGGTTGTCCCCTTACTGTGTGCCCACAAGTCCATCCTCCATATCCTGCAAGAGTTCCAGTGGTCTATGAGTCCCTGTCTCTTGTTCCTTTCAGTTCCCTGTCTTTATGACCCTCCCCTTCTGACTAGCAAATTTGTGCTCGAGTTTTCATTATAAAACAAATACACAATAGTGCCAAGGGAAATTCCCTGCTTTGCCTCAGGGAGAATAAACTAGTCTATTCCAGGCAGGCACTGGACTCAGAGGATCCTATGACATGGGGTAAAACTGAAGCACCTCCAGGATATTAGAGACTAATGCTAAGAGCATTACAGAAGAGATGTTGGGGAAATTCAACTCTGGTTGAGTGGGGAGGATTTTAAGCCATGATGGAAACAGTGGTTCAATGCAAGAACAGGGAAGGAAGAGCTACTTGAGATAGATTTAACCATGTGGAGATAAGTGTGAGAATGCTGCAATAAGCCAGGTGGTCAGGGCCCCCAGTGAGGAAGACAAAGCTCAGAAAGGCACCCCTCCCACCCCCACACCCACTTCCCTTGGGTTAGGGTAGATATGGGGACATAGGTACAATGAAATGGAGCTGAAAGTGCCAGGCTGCAGAGATACAGATATGAAACCCCAAAAAGAGAGCTCTTAGCAGTGCCACAGGCACAAGCCATGCCCATGCACACAGTGTTCAGCAAGTGACACCCCAACCCTGCATACACCCGCTCCGTGCAGATGGCCCACAAGCACATGAGAAAATACCCCACATCACTTACTGTAAGGGAAATGCAAATCAAGTCACCATGAGATATCACCTAACACTTCTGAAAATGGTCCACGTCAAAAAGACTGTAAATAACAAATGTGAGGATATGGAGAAAAAGGAATACTCACTCGATTGTGATGTGAATATAATTTGATGCAGCCTCTCTGGAAAACTGTGTGGACATTCTGTGAAAAATGCAAAATGGAATACCGTATCATCTAGCAATACCACTCCTGGGTATTTACCCAAAGAATATGAAAGCAATAATGCAAAAAGATATATGATATTGTTGGAAAATATATCCCAAATGATTGTATTGCTTTCACTCTTAATATCCCATTGGCTATCCTTAATTTTTTCAAGATCTCCTTATCTTTCCTAGTCCCTTTTCAGTTCCTTTAATATTCAAATTATTTTTCATCGATGTAACAACTTCTTTATATGTGTTGTATTTAATCACACAAATTCTGCCCCAAAGTGACTGTATTTAATCTTGGTTCTGTCATTTACAAACTACGTGACTTAGACTTCACCACTCAGAGACTCCATTTCCCCACTATGAAAACGAATCAATATTATAGTTGACCTCACATGATTGTTATGAGGATTACATAGTACATGAAAAGTGCTTTAAAGAATACATTGCCTACAGTAAACAGTAATTTTTAGCACTTATTTTTACTATTACTTCATCTACTGGTATTGTCATTTCCAGAATAATCTCAACAGGCTACTATTAACTCTACAATGCAAATCCCAGCATATGCCAATATCACATCTGTTAAAGGCTCCCATTTTTTAGGATAAATTGGTGTGAGAAGACTATCCAGAATCTAATATTTAGCTCCTTTACTCAAACATTCCCTTTTTCTGGTTTTATCCTCTCATTCCTGTCTATCTGTTAAATTCAATCTGCTTAAGCTTTAAAAATAACTTAGGCATCGCCTCCTCCTTGCCAGCCTGCCTCTTTATGTGGTAAAATTTGATTTCTTTCCGTCTTGCTCAAATAGTGCTATGCTCTTTCCTCTATATAGCAGTAAACACAGTTGCTTTGTAGTGATTTGCTGACTTGGACATGCCTTTTACTAGCTGGGAACTCCTTGACCAGAATTATGTATATTTAGATGTGTGCTTCCAGATTTTGAATATGCCTGCACATTGGGGCTCAATAAATATGTGGTAATTGAATGGATAACTATTCTCTATCAACATTAAGTATATTGTTTTGTTAGGGGAATTATCCATATTATATACATGTCAATTTTTATGTTTGGAATTAAAGTAGTAGATGATCACCTCAGGACAGTGAGCAGAGTACTCTATGCAGGGAGCTGAGTCAGGCAAATGGTAAATTTCTAAAATTTGATATTTTTCTTCCTTTTTGCATTGTCACTTTACCTTCCTTAAAAAGAAAACAATTACTATTTCTCATTTTTAATCCAATTTGATGTATTTGCCTTTCATTTAAAATTATATGATTTCACGCTCCTTCTCCCAAAGCTTCCAGGACAATACGCTATCACATTGCCTCCCCCATCCCTTCCCTTCACCCTGGTAACTGCCATATTTTCCCCAGAGTCTAAACTTATTTTTGAACATGCACCATTTCTCTCTCTCATTATATGTGAATATTTTTACTTTTCATTGACTCTATCATTCCTCCCTGGTTTCTTATTAAGTTCTTCCTGTCAGTCCTATCCATCTCTGAGAAATCTACAGAAGCTTTCAGTTTTCCAGTCTTCTATGGAAAGGTCTTTGCCTGAGTCTGTTCACCTCCTGGGTAAGTAACGAAGACTCTCTCTTTAGGTTACCATCAATTTAGTACTTAATGTTGGAATCTGTGTAGAGAAGAATCAACTAGAAGGTGCTGAGCTCTCTCTAGTCAAATGTTTTCATTAAATTTTATCCTACTGCAGTAATACATTGTTTCTTCCACATCATATTCCATTCTTACAAAAATTTCCTTCAAGTAAAATTATGGAGTGAGGTGTGATATTGCTTAAGTCTGTCAAGTAGTGATGACATTTCTATTTCTATTTATAATATTTTTTTTAATTTTATAGCAAATTTATAACCTTTTTAAGTGTCTTAATTATTTCAACAACCTCATGGTAGGACCATCATTGTGAAATCAGATGAATGACTCAAAAGCTGTTTCTCTACTTTAAATCAGCAAGTTCTTAAGCATTGTTTTAAGAAATAGTCTATACTAAGAAACATAGCCTCCAAACTTTGATGGCTTTTGACATTGTAGTGTTGGTAAAATATATTAATGAAAAATCATGTTTTTACAATAATAAAAACACAAAGACATCTAGAGTTCAGAGGATATTGAACTTATAAAAGGCAAAAATAAGTGGGTAAGACTAGGTAGTTCATCACACAGACTAGGTAGTTCATCTGATTCAAAAAGATTATCACAAGTTTCTCCTTATCTCAAGGGCAATGATTTTCAAGGTTAGTGAGAGAGATATTAGTGAAAATTAGTGAATGAGAGATTAAATTGTACTATATTTATATTTTCATATTTTAAATTTGAAGCTATTTATTCCACTGAAGTTCATCTATTTAAATAGAAGCCTGCTATAAAAAAAAAAACAGTAGAAAGCCATATTCTGATTTAACCAGTGGGATAAAACATAAACTTTCCATTTTGTCATGTTGACAATAGCTGATATAAGAAAATACCATCTACTCTATCTGGATGAGAGCTTACCTGAGTGAAAACAAAGTAATAATGAGGAAATAAGAAGTCCCTTGAGTATGAACTTAGAAACCTACCTATAAAGTGGTTGACACTCAGATTTATCTCTGACTTTCATCAATTTTTCCTGCTTTCTTTTTCTCGCTTGATTTTCAACAAAGCTTGCAGATTGAAGCAGTACATTAATGATTTCACTTGTCAGCCTCTATTGTTACCAATCCTTTTGATCCATTTTCTTCTCTTCTGAGCTCTCAGTACACTATTTTCATCATTTTATATTTTCATATTTTATTGATGTGCTGCTAGAGAATTTCCATTAAGTGTTACTTCTTAGCTTTATTTATTCACTTGATTTCTTTCTGATGAAATTGGAGTTTTTACATTTAGGATATTTATACAGACTTTAAAGTTCTTACTTGCATATAGCTGACAAACTGGTACTCCTTTAAGGAAATCTGGTGAAATAAACAATATGTGGTCTATGAAATGAGACAGACATGGATTTGAATCCTCTCTTATTATCAGGAAGGCAATAGTACTTTAATCACCCTGGACTTCAATTTCAAATATAGATAGTAACACCTTCAAATATAGATAGTATATTTTTGAGAATTAAAATTCCAGAGTGCCAGGTCTCTGGAAATGGCATCTACTACTATAATTATCATTGTGTCTATTATTTCATTGTAGTTTTGATGGCCATATTCTATGTGGCTCTAAGTGGGAAAGGTGAAAGCATAGGCTTCTAGAGGAAAACATGACCTGGGATAGGAAAAAACACAAGAAGCACTAACTTAATACAAAAGTCTAAATGTATTAAACATTATTAAAATTAAAAGCTATTCATAAAATAATTCAAATAATTAATAATTTACCTCACACAATAATTAAATAATAAAATTTGGCCTAATATTCACTATATACTAAAATATTTAACACTGTTAGAAAAAGACATACAATAGAAAAATTGGCAAAGCTTTTCACAAAAAAGGATTTCCAAGTGGTCAATAAGCCTATGACAAAGTGATCAGCCTCATCAGTTACTAGAGAAATGAAAATGAAAGCCAAGGTAAAATTATCATGGCACAGCCACCAGATAACTCATATTAAAAGATGGACAGAAACAAGTGTTAAAGATAATAAACAAGTTGGATTCTCATATACCACTGATAGCAGTGTAAATTACTCCAACTTATTTGGGAATTTGACAGTAATTATTAAAATTGAGCTTGTATGTTGCTGATGATCCAGAAATTTCTCTCCTGTATGGGGCAATAAAAGACTTGTAAAAGTATATTCAAGGACAAATTATTTACAAAAGTCCAAAATCAGAAAACCTCACATGTTCATTAGCATTTGAATTGAGTAAAGAGTAATATATTTAAACAGGGAAACTTCAGAAAATAAAATTAGTAAACTACTGCTACATGCCACAACCTGATGTTGGGTCTGGGAATCACAAGTATAATTTTGAGCAAAAAGAAGCAAGATCTAAAGTTTACAAAACATATGATACCTTTATAAGAAGTTTAAAAGTATGCAAAATTAAGCTATAGTATTTAAAGGCAGGATGACCTTGTCTGTGGGAGTGAATGGTGACTTGAAAGGATAAGTGGGGCTGAGAAGGTTCTATTGCTTGATGAGATCATGGTTACCAGTTTATTTAGCCTGTGATTGGGCTAATGAACATCCAGGACGTGTAGACTTTTCTATAAGTTTTATCAACTGCAGTAAACAAATTTACTACCAAAAAAACAGTCATTGCCTATTTTGCCTATTTAAGAAAAACTTTGCTTAGGATTTTTTTTTTTTTTTGGTTGTTAGGTACTTTGATTTATCACAATTCCCTCCCACGGTAAGTTGTGATTTGAGAAGAATGAGTAAACGTATTAGCATATGACAAAGGGTACTCAGGAGCCTCCAACTTGCACACTTTAAACAGGGTCCTACCGTCTGCCACGTAAAGACAAAGGATGGACGTTCTTAGTGTACTAGATCTTTAATAGAATTACTGAGCATGGAGAGAGAGGAGAAGAAAGTTCCTAAGAATTTCCCAATAAAATACCCAAACTTACCCATCCCCTCCAGGGCAAATAGGATTGACTAGCCAAACAGGATTGACCTGAAATGGGGCCACTGAGGCCCAAAAGCTTGCCATAAGTCTAAGCACCGTTTGAAAGGGAGTCATAGGAAGGGGTTCTGAAGCAGGTTCCAGAAAGCTGGGAGAGAAAGAGATCCCATCTCAAGATGATGACTGCCACTGTCAGCTTCCCCCCTTATCTCTCACCCATGTTCTCTTCCAAGTATCTCTACAAGTCTCTCCTCCACATGTCCCTCGTGACTTCTCCATGTCTTCTTCCAACAGTACCAGAATGCAAGTGCTCTCTTTTTGCCCACCTGCCTTTCATGTAACTTAGCTTCACTGACTGCTCAGCTCATCCCGTAATTCCCAGTAGCTAGTCCAAGTAGGGGCAGAGAACATGGTACCTCCCACAACAAATGCACTTTCAGAACTGAAAACTGAAAAAAAAAAACAAAAAAAACCCTCGATAACATTAAAACACACACACACACACACACACACACACACACGCACACTTCATTTGTTGATTTTGCCAAATCCTTTATGCCTCTGAAGAGACGAACAGACACTTAGATGACAAAGTCTCAGCCCTGAGCAAGATATGAATTGTTACCAACTGAAACATCAATGAACAATTTGATACTGAGTCCTGGGTCTTTTAATGCTTTTAACTAACTTGAATTTCACTGTTATAAATTCTGGTTAATTAAGGGATGTATAAGGAACACAAAAGAAAAAACATTTTAAAATCTCTAGGGGGTGTGCTGATGTCTGTTGGAGGGTATATTGCTCATTAATTTGCTCAGGGTCCTCATAAGACATTCATGGAATAGAAACATGTTTTAAGGACTAGGACCAGGAAATGATTTGCTCCCCCTGAAAAGCGAATATGTTTTCATCATTGTAAATTAGGTGAATTCCCAAATTTTCCTTTCCTTTGACCATTAGGATAAGTAGAGTCAAAGGGACTTGTTTCCTTTATATTCTACTTTGCGTTCTGATTCATATTTTTCTGTTACAGATCTTATTTTGCTATTTATATTTTGTGTAAATGACCTCCTAGTGGGAAACAAGAGGACAAAAACACAGCTTCAGACAAATAAATATATAAATATTTTTATTCACATTTGATAAAAAGAGAAAAACATACTGTTTTTTATTAGAAAGTTCTCTGTGATGAATAACCATATACAAGACAATAATGTAGTAAATATCAAATAAATGAAACAGACTATAAAAGCTATCAGTTCAGAAAATGAAGTCCCTATCAGCATATTGAAGTTGTGAAGGAAAAAAAATTTAACCTGGGATCTCAATGTGTTTCTGTGAAGCAGATAAACAAGAAATATGCAATATTTTGAAGTGGTTGACTATTTTATAGGACATACTTGCACCTTAAACAACTTTGTTTCTAATTAATGAAAGATATGGAGTATCTTTTCCATGCTAACAAAATGTATGTTGTTAAAAAAAAATCAGGTAGGAAACAGCTTAGCATATAGTAAAATTTAAATAAGCCTTAACTACCTCTAAGGCTATGACAATTATAACAATTATAATCAGTAATCCAGTGCAAGAAATATTTTTTGTTGTTGTTCAGACAACCATCCTAATACAATGAAAATCACTCTTTATGGGCCGTTGCCTATCCCACCAGTGAGTAAACCCATGCTAAAAATGTGTTTTGTCTTTTATTACTATAGATCAGAGTAGATCCTCAGAATGTTGGTCAAGACAATGGAAATAAAGGAGAAAAAGCAATAAGCAAGATTGAATCCAATGCGTGAACCTACTTTAGTGACCTTGAATAAGTAAATCACCTAAAATGAGACCATTAATTTCTATCAATAGGGCTTTCAGGACAATTACATATGATCATATAGATGAAAGATTTTTTTACATATAATGAAAGTGCCAATGAAAGGAAGATATTCTCACTGGTCAATACATCATAGTTAGATGCCAAACAGTGCTTTACAAATGCCTTGGCCAGGGAAATAAAACTGCTGCACACACGAAGAGGCTAATAAACCAGTCCCAGGTGAGGCAGAACCTTTTGCAGAGTTTAATGATCCAAAACTTGATGGCAATGTGCATGCTGTTTGAACTTTAGTAATTTCTTACTTGACTCTGTCTTCTTTTGATCCAGTAATGGACCTTATTACCCACCCTTAGTTTTAACTCTCAGATTTGGACATAACCTGTCAACTGCTTATGGAAAGTCGACATAAACCCTTTGCTTATCACTCATTTAACAAATATTTATTGCATACCTAGCAAGCATCGAGCAGCATTCTAGATTCTGGATATGTAATCAAGCACAAAACAAAATCCTTTCATACAGATTGCACCTGCCAAGAGGTGGGATTTGATAATGAAAATGTTTCACTCAAACAACAGCAAGGCTCATTGCAAGAATGAAGCAATTTGGGAGATGTGAAAAAATAGCACAATATCTATTATGTTTGAAACAAGCAAATTCATTATAGTGGGATATGGAGAAATCATTGATGTCTATTTCAGTAGAAGTGAAAATAAAATAGCATCATAAGCAAACATGGCAGATTGTATATTCCAAAAATGACTGCATCGATATATATTTCATCCTTCATGCACTTCTGATAGTGACATTGATCCTTGAATCTGGATGGACCTGTGTAACTGTCTTAACAGAAATGATAGAAGGGTTACGATGAGATTTTCTGTAATTACCAGGAAGAAAAGACAGGTCACAAAGCAGCCCCTGTCCCCAGTGAAGATTTATTCCATGGTCCATTCTCCCATATACAAACATAACACCTGAAAAGTCATTATTCAGCCACTCGAGTTCAGGATTTGTTGTTAAATTGGATTTGAATCACCATTTCACTGACTCTGTTAAGCCACAAAGGCAGCATCACTCAGTAGCCGCAGCCCTGATTGCCACACATGGCATAATCCAGGGCCATTTGGGCATCAGAAGAGTCATATCAATTAGATTTAGACAAGGTTGTGTGTGCACATCCTCATGTTTGGGAGCTGCTATTGACAGCATCAGACATAGCCAAACAGGTCAAGACCTACCA
>PVIJ01024796.1:0-11688 GCA_004024925.1 Scalopus aquaticus
TCCGGAGTGTTCTTTCTCCCAAGCCCGATCCCTGTGTTTTGTATGTGGTTGAGGTTCAGGAAATAGTAATGAGGTGAGGTTTTCTACAATCCCTTTGTGATTTTTCCTGTACCTGGAAAGGATTTAGCTCTGAAGTGGGAGGCGCAGGTATGAAGTGAGGCTCTCATGCCTGCATCCTGAGGCTGACACAGCTTTAAAATGGATTTCCCATGTTTGATTTCAGGACACTTCCGTTTGAACTTTACTTTGGCTGCTGCCAGCTTACACAGGCCCTTTACTGAGAAGATCCCGCCATGGCGGTTGCACTTAGACAAGCCTGCTCAGTTGACAGATGTCAGGGCAGCAGAGCAGTCCCCTCACCTTAAAAAGCTGACTGTGTGTGCTCCCGGAGGCATTCAGAGGTCCCCATGCTTCTGTTTTGCAGCCCCTGCTTAGCAGTGCTCCTGTGACCAGAATGGGAAATTCTCTGGCGCTTCTGCTCAAAAGGGGAAGCGAAGACGCTGCCTCCAGAGAGGACATGGAAGGAGGAGGACTGGGTAATGTATGATCCATAAAGTGTGCAAAAAAATAGAAAAGCAGCAAAAAGAGGGCGGGGGAAGGTTTCTTTCTGGTGGGACTCCCCAGGGAAGCTGCATGTCAGGAGTCTCAGCACCTCACTGTCCTCTCCATAGAAGGAGATTTGTTCTGAGGGAATATTGGGCATGAGAGAATCGGGATGTCATTTTTATACCAGTTACTATATTGCTGTGCATGTGCTTAAACATTTCTGGGGCAGATTTATAAACAGCAAATTGGACTACAAGAGGATGAGGGGGACATGTTTTTTGTATTATAGTTAATCCTCCTGTTTTCCCCACATTCCTGGCAATTTGTGCCTTAGCAAGGCACATTATGATGCTAAATCACAGGTCATTTATATTCCAGAAGGCTGGCAAACTTGACCTCCAGCAATCTTCTCTCTCTCTCTCACACACACACACACACACACACACACACACACACACACACACACACAGCAACAAAAGTTCCCTGCAAAAACAGGGAATTTGTGTCTATATCCCTTGTAATTTACACACAGATGTGGGGTGTGGGGTGGGTGGCTGCGGGAGAGGCTCTCGACAGCACATTTTTCAGCATTTTGAGTTGATAGAAACTTTGATGAGAAAAGAAGAAGAACAGGAAGTGTGTACCTCAGCCTAGCAGAGACTACTGCACTTCTGCTTTTTTATAATATATAATATATAAATATAAAAATATATTAAAAATTGAAATTAAAAAAACTTAAAAATATATAAGAATATATTTTATATATATATATAAAAAATTTTTCTTTCCTTTTCCCCTTGTTCTGAATTTGATTTTTTTCCCTGATAAAATGGGTTATATTTAAAAAAAAAGAATGTTCATGTTAGCCATTATGTTTGAAGTCCAGCGCGTACACACCTCAGCTATCTGACCAATGAGAATAGGTACAGGATGCAAAAGCTTGTTTTGAAAGTCAAGGGTATTTTGTCATTCGTTCAACTTTTTGGACTCTATAGTGAAGGGAGAGGGGCACCCCCAGAACCCTCAATCCTGCCCATTCTAAATAGGTTCTGCCATTCGCTGCATCAGGACAAAACATATAAGATCTTAAATGGAAAAGAAACTTTAATACAATTAGTGTGATAATATGAAAATACAATATAGTTTCTAAACGAAGCACCCAAATTTACCCATCACCTCGTGGGCAAAAGCCCACCCAGATGGGATTGGCCCAAGGCGAGGCCGGAAAGCCTGCCATGAGTCTAAAACACCTTTCGGCAGGGACCCAGGGAAAAGGGTCGGAAACAGTCAGACAAGTGTGTGAGGAAAAGAGGAAAATCAAGATCACATAGCCACAGTCACCTCCCCGCGGGTCTCTCGCCCACGTCTGTCTCAACCAGTCCAGGCCGGTGCAGCTTCCTCAATGTCTCTCTGCTCCTTGGGCCTCTTCTGGCCTCCATCCTGCTCCCTTTCTTCCTGTCTCTCCTCCCAGTCTCCTTATCTCTCCTGCTCAGCTCCACCTTCCCTTGGGTGGGAACACTCCCCTTTCCTGAGAACCCCCCTCTTACACAACTAGAAAAACTAACCTCAGGCCAGTGCTGTGGTTCATTTCTTTGTTCTTCTGGGAGATAATTCCTCATGCTGTTTTCCCAACTAGAAATTTGCAGATTATTGTGTCAGGCCTTGTTGTGCTTTAAGTAGAGGCACAGGAATGGGGAGGGGGCCTAGGGGGACACAGCACAGGAAGTAGGAGAGAAAGAGGAATGGAGCTTCACACAAGGAGGATGTTAGATATGGGGAACACAGGAGCAAGAAAGGGGGGCTTTAGAAGATGAACAAGGGGGCACATTTCTTAGGGAGACATGAGGGAAGATGTCCCGCTGCCCCCTAGCAAGCCACAAATCGTGGGAGTCATGAGATTCAGAGTGTTTAAGACACTTTGCTCTAGTGCAGAACCAGAAAGACAGAGGTTGAGACACAGGGAACCAAACCCAGATGTCCCTGTCCGCCCCTGGCAGAGTCCCCCCTGCATGTCTGATCCCCTGACTGCAATGGAAACAAAGGCTCCCTGTCACTCTGAGAGATTCATGAAGTGAAGAAAATGTCAGGCTGAAAGAGTCCACAGGAGCTTGTTTTCTGTGACAAAGTTCTCTGAGTTTATTTTTGTGTTGATGTAACGATGACTTATAGCTGTGTATGATTTAGATATACAGGTTCATGCCTCTTGAAGTGTATTTTGTGCTATCAAAACCTGCAGCCAACCACCTTTAATTCAAAAACAGAACTTAATCTTCAGTTGACTCAACAGGAAACTGCTGGGGTGGGCTCCTGAGTGGGGACTTTGCACGTTGTTCTTTGCACATCATCTGAGTGAGGTCAGCGTCCCAGAATGCAGTACATTGTTGCTTGCAAAGCTTTTGGACAAGTCCAAGTTTAGGAATTTTGGGGGTGAAGTGGAAGCCCCACTAAAATCCAGCACGCCAAAGTTGATCAAGAAATGAGCAACTGTGAACCCATGTTCGGGCTTTTGCTTGTTCTTAGTGCTGAGTGGTGGTCACTTGTTCAAAGATACTCAGATTGTTACCAGTTCAGGGCTACTGAATAAAGCTGCTATAAAAATTCATGTACAGGCTTTAGTTAAATGGACCTTTTCATTTCTCTTGCATAAATATTATTGGGGTAGGGGTAGGATTGCTAGGGCATATGGTACTTTTATGTTCACCTTGGCAAATTACTGAAGCGTTTTCAAAGTGACTATCATTTTACATTTCCTAGAGGAGAATTCTTTCCTCATCTCTTCACCTCCACTTAGCTTGTTCTTTTATTTGCCACTCCCATGGCTGTAGAGCTATAGCTCATGATATTTTAATTTGTTTTTCTTTAATGACTTGTTGAGCATATTTTTATATGTGTATTTTCCATCTATCTTAAAATCCAATTGTGTCTGTTTTTAAATTGGGTTGTTTTCTTATTGTTGAATTTTGAGCATTATTAGTAAATTCTAGACACACATTTTCTCCATGGAAGTTTTACAAATATTTCCACCCATTCTATTGACTCGGCCCGCGAGTCCATATCAACGCTGCACCTGAGGAGGAAGCAGGGAGCAAGGGACAGGGGTACGCGAGAGAGTGGAGACAAGTCAAGAAGTCTGATCAAGTCTCCTTTATTGTTCCCAGGGGAAGAGCATAAATAGGGTGAAACTCACGGGGAGGTAACATTAGATAATGCAGGGTGGTCCAAGGTCGGGGATCCAATGAGAGCACAACACGGGAAATAATGGGATGGTCCCGCTGACCTCAGTTGGGAAGAATGTAGATGGAGAGGGTAAACAAAGATCCAAGGCCATCCTTATCAGACCCTAACCTTATGTGGGCAACTCAGGCAATTAGGGCCGTAACTCACCGCTAGGGGCCATCCTGTCTGATGGCTCCCGACATTCTATTTCCTTTTTATTTTGATAATTATTCTTTCTACTTTGCAGCCATTTTCCAGTTTTTTACTTTCTTTTATTCCTTATGCTTTTGGTGTCATCTCCAAAAAAATCTTTGCGAAGACCTATGTCCAGGAGCTTTGCCCCTGTTTTCTTCTAGTAGTTTTAGTTTCAGGTCTTACGTGTAAGTCTTTAATCCATTTTGAGTTAATTTTTGTGAGTTGTGTAAGATAAGGCTCATTTTTTTTCTTCTCATATGATTATCCAGTTTTCACACTGCTTATTAAAGAAATTGTCCTCCCCCATTGCATCTTCTTGGCTCCCTTATCAAATATGAAATGACCTTCTATGAGTAGTTTATTTCTATATTCCCAGTTCTGTTCCATGGGTGTTCTATGTGTCTATTTTTAGATTGATGCCGGAATATTTAGGTTACTATGATGCGATACTATTTTGGTTACTATAACTTTGTAACCAACTTTGTAACAAAGTTTTAAATTAGGGCGTCTGAAGGTTCCAACTTTGTTCTTTTTATTTTGCTTTGGCTATTTGGGTCTTTTGTGGTTCTCTATGCATTTTAGGATATTTTTTTCATTCTGTGAAAAATGTCATTGGTATTTTGATAGGGGTTGCATTGAATCTATGGTTTCTGGAAAAAAGACATTGAACAATATGAATCCTTCCACAACAGGAAACACTTGACATCTGCTCCTCTATTCCAGTCTTCCTTAATTTCTTTCATCAATTTCTGTAGTTTTCATTATACAGATATTTTACCACCTTGGTTAAATTTATTCCAAGGTGTTTTATATTCTTCATGCTATTTTAATTGAGATTATTTTCTCATTTCTTCTTGGTATTTTTGGCACGCACAGGGTGGGGAGGGATCTGTTGTGGGCAGCCACAGAGAGCCACAGGACTGCAGAAATCAGTCTGATGCTGGGACACCTGGTGCTGGGGCCTGAGCTGAGGCAGGTGCTCTTTCCCCCTTCTCCCCTGGGGAATGTGTCCTCTATTCTGGTTGCCCACTTTTGGGAGAAAGGTATTGGACACTGGGGTTCCCAGGACCCACCGGGAGCTTGGTGTTGCTGGAGCCAGCTGGGGCTGCAGGCGCAGAGGAGAGAAGGGGGCCATGTCCCAGGAGCCGGCAGGAAGCCCTGTGTGTCAGCTGCGGGGGCCTCTGAGGCAGGTGGGCGCTGGGAAGTGTGGTGGGCGGGCCTGAGCAGTGGCGCTCCTGAGGGTGTCCATGGGCAGACACTTGCTCAGGCTCATGGGTTTTTTGTTTTTTTTTTGTGGGGGGGGGTGGGAACTGATGTTACTTCAAGAAACACTTTTATTTCTCTCCACTCTATTTGCCTTTGATTTCTTTTTCTTGCCTGATGGCTACTAATGGGCTACTCAGCAAGATGTTTAAATGGATCAGGGAGAGCCCGCAGCCCTGCCTGGTGTCTGGTGTTGGGGGACAGCATCGGCCTTTTCTGTCCATGGCTTTATGAGGTGGAGGAAAGTCCTTCAGTTTCTGATTTTTGGGAATTGTTATGGATGAAGGTTAAATTTTCACAGGCTTTTCTGCCATGATGGAGATAGCAGGTGCTTTCTCTTCTGCTGTTAATGGGATGAGTGACGTTGGTTTATTTTCTAAGCTTCACTTAGAACTTCTATCCAGATTTCTATGAACTTTCTATCCAGATTCATTCTGGAGGTAAATCTGGATTGTTTGTGCGTCTCCTTTTCATGCTGATTTCTACTCATGTTGTTTCTTGCTCACTCAAACCCTTCTTCCAACCACTGGGAGAAGTTCGTAGGGGGAAGCGGCGACAGGAGCAGCACAGGAGCAGTTCCCCACGGAGCTGGGCAGACGGGTATAAGGAGGATTCTGGAGCCCTTGGTGGCTTTTTAAGGCTTTAATATCTTTTGTGGTTTGGCAACCAGGTACTGGCTGGCTGGGGGCTGGGGCCCAGGGAGCTGGCAGCCTCCCAGCCCTGGCAAATCTGGCTCCCAGCTTTCTCGTGGTCTGTCTGCTGCTATGCTCAGTTCTCTTGCTCCCTGCTGCTGCTGCCTCTTCCCCTCCTGCTTCTAAGCCCAGTGTCTGGCCCAGGCGCCCACTCACGCAGGCCACACCCCACCCCAGGTGCCGCCACCAGGCAGGCGTGTAGGCCCACAGGGGCTATCATTGGTGGGAGGATGGAAATAATGTGATGACTCTTTTATTTACCCTACAGGGAAATGATTCAGTTGCTCTATCTCTGCCCTCTTAAGACCATGGCCATTATTTGTGAACCAGCCCATGTGTGAGAGGAGCTGACAATGGGGCAACTGAGGCACAAGTGACCTTAGGGGATGCTTCTGTGTGATGAATTTAATTTTTTCGTAAGGTCTTCATGAGATTGAAGTTAGGACATTTGTCTTCTATAGGTGAAAGATGTGGCCAAAGCAAGCATCTCACAGGATGTGCTCATATAAAGAGTGGCAAGATTCGTTACCTCCTGATCATTGCTGTTGCAGTTCTAGTTATGGGGGTGGCGGCACTTTCTGCTGTTCTTGCAGGTAAGTTCCTTGTTCCCCAGGCTTTATGATGTTCTCCACATACTTCTATTGTCAATAAATATTATTGCACGCCCTTATGTGCCAGGCGCCGTTTGAAGTGCTTGAGGTTTTAGTGAGCAAAAGGCAAAAATCCCTGCTCCCAAGGACTGAAATCTGCAGATACTGTAGAAGCTGCAGATACTGTAATATGCTAAGGTAGGGATGAAACTGGTTGCCCTGCAATATGGAAGTGGTAAGGTAAATGCCATTTAAGATGGTCTTTCAGGAAACTTTCCAAAGATATTAAGTTACTCCCTGGGGAGAGCACTGCAGGCAGAGAGAACAGAGGAGAAGAATCCCTCAGGCGGAATGTCTGTGAGATAGAAGAACAGCAAAGAGGCCTCAGCTGCAAGTGCCGTGTGAGGACAGGAAGAGCAGTCAGGTGGGACCAGGGGCTGTAGTGCTTCTGAAGACACCTGAAAGCTGAGCGTTTGCCTTGAGTCCAGTGGGGAAGGTGGGGAGGCGGGAAGCCCCGCTCAGACCGTCACTGTAGAACACTCATTCTGACGGCCCTGCTGAGAACAGGGTGTTAGAGGACAGGGTAGAATAGGGGAGACCTTCCCCATCCTCTGGGTAAGAGATGCCGACAGCTTGGACCTGACATTGACAGTGGCCGTGGGACAGGGTGTCAGGTTCTGGGTATTGTGAAAGTTGAGTCAGCAGTTTTCCATATAAGACTGCATATGAAGTTTTAAGAGGAGGAAAAGTTAAAGGTGACTTCTTCAGATTGCTCCTCAGCCATGGAAAGAATGTAGATGCCAGCCCTGGCAAAAGAAAGGCTGTGGGTATAGGCGTTTCATCTGTGAAACTATATCCTGACATGTCCCAATCAGGTTTGCAATACAGTAAAATTTATCAGGGGTAAGAAGTGTGCGGAGGTTGAAGGGCTAATGTGAAGGACGAGGTGGAAAAGCAGAATCTGCGTGATTCAGGGAGCGGGTACTGGGTTTGCCTAACTTCAATCTCATGAAGGCCTTACAAAAAAATTAAATTCATCACAGAAGCATCCCCTAAGGTCACTTGTGCCTCAGTTGCCCCATTGTCAAATGAGTTTAGAATCATTCACAAAAAGCATGACTGTAGAACCTGATTTGCTTGAAACAATTAGTGCCCAGGCACCCCTCAGGGAGTGAGGTGCTCAAGCACCCCACTTGGAGACTACTGGACTGAAAACTATTGCACTTAGGATAAGGCGCTTACTGACAAGTTGGGAAAGTGACAATTGAACGCCCACACTTCAGAAGTGACCTGAGGATAAGTGGAACCAGAGACCAAAAGAATGAGAACATTTATTAATTACTAATTTGTTATACACCGAGTTTCAGCAAGAGAAGAAATGCAAGTCGTTCAGTGTGCAGTCTGCCCCGAAGGTTGGATTGGATTTGGAAGCAAGTGTTATTATTTTTCTAATGACACAAGAAATTGGACTTTCAGCCAGTCCTTCTGTGCTGCAGAAAACGCCAGTCTTGTTCAGATTGAAACCCCGGCGGAAATGGTAAGGGTCGTTTTTGGAGCATGTGCTTTGTTGGATCCCCAGCTCCCGGGAGGGGCAGGCTGCAGGGGGTGAGGGCTGAAGGAGAAGGAAGAATCCTGTGCTGGGTGGACTTGAAAGCATGGGGTGTGTGCTGTGCCTGGCACGTTGGGCCTCTGCCTGGAGCCCTGTGAGATGTTTTAGATCCATCCTTTCATGGACTCCGCATATGAACCTGCAAGATAAGATGTATTGTTGCCATTGTGCAGAGAAGCCTGTTTATCACAGTGACAACACCCATACTCTGCTAGAAGAACAGTCATTACCTCGGTCTTTCCCAGCCCACAGGGATGGATGGTGACTTTAAAGATATTTGGATCAGAGATAGAGAAGGAGTTTGGGGGTTGAGAACTAGGGACTAGTCTAACTCCAGAGTCTTAACTTCTCCAGTATCCCCTCGTACCATCCAGAAAGAGAAGGCTTTAGGGGAGAGAGACCAAAGTGTAAGAGGAGAGAAACATGTCTTTCACTTTCTGTGTTTTTTATATAGGATTTCCTGAAAATATGCAAAGGCCCCTTTCAATACTGGATAGGCCTTAGGAGACAGTCCTCAAATCACAACTGGAAGTGGACAGACAACCCTGGATATGCTATCTGGTACGTTTGGGGGGGCTTGCTTTCTTACTGTGCTCCTGTTTGGTTGTGTATGTGAATTGTGGCTATGAGAGAGTAAAACTCACTGCACTAGGAGGGTCAGAGATATACATCACTTTTATGCCCTTTCATTTATTAGCTGGGCTTTCAAAAACTTCAATTATTGTGATTTTCATTGAAATCTTTAATATGATGATGACTTAGAACATGAGTCTTACACTTTAGCCAAGAATTTAAAGGTTTCTCTGCTGGAGTCTTTAGAATGTAGAAGGAATAGCGAGGTACAGCAGGGCTTCTGAATTCCTAGAAAGCCACAAAGAATAGTTGCCACAAATTTCCTAAGCCCACTATTCATTCCCACTGTTGCATCAATTACAAAATGAAAGTCTGCAGGGAATCCGAATACTTGGTATTTTGGGAATATTCCCTAAAGTTTTATCAGTGAAAAGATCTGGGAACAGTTCTTTTAATTGTGTATATTTCAGTGGAAGATTTTTACATTTCAGTGGAGCAGATAAAAGAAATACTTCCATCAGTCAATGCTATGCCATCTTAAGACTTGACTAGTAAAACCAGCAAGCTGAGCATAGATCTGAGGCCTACAGCAGGGGAGGGGAAGGAAGGGAATGAAAACACGGGAGGGAAGAGCACAAGGGACTAGGGTGATGGTTCTGCAGTGCTGTGGTGACAGGAGACCTATGGGGTCTCACCTGAGAGGAGAAATCAATTACTGTACCAAAATGAACAACAATGTAAGAAAAAACACACAGCAACATGAAATTAACTGGTAAGTAAATATTATTATTTTCACACCTGTATGATCAGTTCAGGAGAAAATTGAAAATAATATTCACTAAAGGCTACTGATGGCAACAGGTCATCAGCTGCACCAGCAGCCTCATGAACTACCTTAGCAGCATCGTACCTGGGCTTGGTGCAGGTGCATGAAGACTCGATAGTCATCACGGACCTTGACAATGACAAGTGAACTAAACCCAGAAATGGTGCTTTCACTCAACCTGGGGTTGGGGTCATAAGCAGAGGAAGGAATGGAGATGTTCCACATATGGGTGTCTAACGATGATGTTTTGGGTTTTAGGTTTGTCATCAGAGGAAGCGGGGAGTGCGCCTACCTGAATGACAATGGGGTGAGCAGTGGCGGGATCTACACAGAGAGGAGGTGGATTTGTGTTAAGCCAGCTCATTACACTGAAAAGTACCAAGTTAGTTTAAACTCTTCAGGGGGAATTTCCCAAGCATCTATGAGAAACTGCACTGTGTGTTGTTTTCTGCAGTTGGACCTACATGGCTTGGTCTATCAAAACTCCTGTGAGTAGACATCCCTAATACTCATTGACAGGTACTTTCATTTGCTATTTACAGTTGCTGAGCCATAGTTTATTCTACCAAATACACTAGCACTATTCATCATACTATGTGTTAGCACCAGTATGCTAGCAACAGTAAATTTGCATAATGCAGGGATTGCCTAAAACATAATTCCAACTTAAGTAGGTATTTGATATCGTTTTATAAACAGCATTCTTTATCTTTTGAGATTTAAAATTCTTTTATCCCAGATTAAATCACAAATACTTACTTAAATCATAGATATTTACTTTTAACATTCAATATTCAATCAAATTCAAAACATTGAAAAACAAAATGTCTTAAATTTCTATAGCTTCAGCTACACTGTACTGATGAGTCTCAAGAAGGACGAAATAGCAATGTACAGTTCATTTTTTCTTTTCTGTATTTTCACTTCTACCACATAATTGGCACATTACTCCATAATTGTAATTATTTGAAATTTTATTATACTGTAGATTTATTATATATACTTCCCATTTTGTTCATATCGTGTATATATATATTATTGCCTTTTTTGTATTAGATATGTTTTTTATTTACATATTTGCACTATTGTATAGTCCCTGTAAAATTCCCACCATCAATTCCCTCCCCTATACTGCTTGTAGGAATGCAGACTGGTCCAGCTACTTTAGAAAGCTGTGTAGAGGTCCCTCAAACTATATTGTATTTGTTTTATTGTATATAACCAATATATTGTATGTTTTTAAAATGCTTGAAATAAATCTTTTTCTTAGTGAGTAGTAAGTCACCTTTTGTAACCCTCATAATGGCTTTTGCCTTACAATCCATTTTATCTTGGCCTTTCTAAGAGGCAGGGACTGTGTCAAGGTCACTACTGTTTCCTGGGAGACCAGCACAGGGTCAAAGGCTGTGCTCAGAACGTGCCCGAGGATGTGCCTCCATCATAAGAGATTCTGCTCTGTTTGCTCAGTTTCTGCTCGCTGGCTCACAAAGGAGCTACATTCCGCAGAAATACAATTAAAAACGATTTATTTTCTGTGTAACTTAACTCACAAATAAAATTTAAGACAACCATGTCACGATGTCCTAGTGTTTTCTTTTATGAGCAGTTTCTAAGTCCTGTGCCTAAAACATCCAGCTGGAGCTGGACTGGTCTTGGGAAGAAGCTGCATCGGGGACAACCAAAGAAGCTGTCTCTGGGCAAATGAGTCATTTCAAAGAAAGATGGATGTCAAGGTGTGTGGCTTTGTTAACATCCCAGTGTCCAGGGGAGTCGGTTCTAAACGGATGGGGTAAATGTTAACAAACCTCCTTGTTTCCTTTAAGGCATAGATAAATATACATTAGCCAGACCCCTGCTCAGATGCGCTGTAAAAATCCTTGAAAGTGTAAATTGTCTTTCCTTAGACTGTATGGCATCTTAATGGTGAGACTCAGAATCGGGGCAGCTTCCTATTTCTGTCTGGAGTCTGTTCCCAGCTCCCAGGCCTCAGTCTTGATTCTTTAATCAGCTCATCTAATTTTGTCTGCCTCAGTCTACAGAAGCCAACTATAATTTATACAGCCTCTCAAGCAGAGTTTTTTCATTTGAAAAATGAGTATAAAGATAACAGTTTCACTGACTAGCCCTAAGATTCAAATGAGAGCATGGATGAAATCTCTTCATGGTAAATGTTTCATA
>PVIJ01024797.1:0-11687 GCA_004024925.1 Scalopus aquaticus
TGGGGCGGCGAGAGGGTTCACCAGAGACAGAGTGGGGAGCAGAACAGGCAGATCGATGGAAACACACTGCTGAGGGGAGCAGCGGGCGAGGCAGGAGAGGTCTGCGGCGCCATATGGGAATCTCCCTGGCCGGGCATGGAACTCCAGTCCCTGCTGCTGACAGCTCCATAGCGCATCGCATAACTGCTGCGCCACAGGGGAGGCCCTTATTTTTAACTTCTTGAGCTACTTAGAAATGAACTTCCCACTCTTAGGACATCAGGTTGGCCTGGTTGAAAACAAGGAAGATGGAAGAAAGCATAAGCAAGAGACAAGAGGGCGAATGGGCTCCAGATGGCAGTTGTGAGCTCTTGGCGGTTTTGCTTCCCTCCCCGCTTTCAATTAAGTAGACCCAGAAATTCCTTTTTCTTTGCTATGCCTCTTGGAGTTAGGATTTCTGTCCCTAACAACCAAGAACCCCAGTGCTACAATGCCTTTCAAATTCAATTAATTATTGATCGTTGGGACTAGTCTTAACCTCCATGTAAATCTGGATTAGCGCGCAACCACTGACTCACCAGGCCATAGAACATTTTTGTAACCCCCTCTGACAGTTCTGAAGGGTGGTTTATAAGTGGTGTGTCCTATGAAAGATCATTTAGAATGCCTATTCGTGCTTTTACAAACAAAAAGGGTTGGTTATTACTAAAAGAAGAGAGCTTAGACAAAGTAGTAATTCAAAAAGAAATCTACCAATACTCCTGCCAGTGTTAGGACATTTAAGGATAAAAGTAAACCAACTCTAGACCTTAAGTTTGCCATACCAATAAAAAAATTAAACCTAAATTTGCACTCTTTGACATACTTTATATGTTTGTGTATATATACACAAACACACACACATATATTCACACACACATAAACACACACATATATTCACAAACACACATGTATACCACACACACACACACACACACACACACACACACACACACACACACTGATGTAATTTAAATGTGTGTTGTCCAAAGCCTATGGTCATCTATCATGCGCTTTGGATTTCATATGGTTTTCTTTTTCTTTTAGCTAATAAACCTCTTAAGTTACAAGGGTCTCAGCTTTAAATTGGTTTGAATGCTCTGAGCAAACCATGGTGGAGCAGTAAGTGAACCTTTCTAAAAGTGTAAAAATCATTGAGTGTTGATACATCTTTATTAACTAAAATTTCCATGAATCTCTTAGCATATTACCAAGAATTTTCTTACAGCGCTATTCTGGCATTTACAGCCTCTCCGTCATCACACACTCTAGTGAGAACAGACTTTAATTCCTAACTTTTTCATGTGTGTTAAGTTGTACAAAGGCAACTTTAAGAATTAAACCTGGGGGCCTCCCTGGTGGCACAACAGGTTAAGTCTCAGCACTATGAAGCTATCGGCAGCCACTGAAACACGAGTTGGATCCCCAGCCAGGGAGCTTCCCCCAGGGTGCAGCAGACCTCTCATGTCTCCCCGCTGCTCCCCTCAGCAGTGGATTTCAATCTTCCTGTTCTGCTCCCCACTCTGTTTCTGGTGGATCCTCTCACCACTCCACACCTCTGGCCTGCACCCTAGTTCTTGTATGCATAAATAGATAAATCTTAAAGAAAAAAAAAGAATTAAACCTGGGGTCTCCCTGGTGGCACAAGGGGTTAGGTCTCAGCACTATGAAGTTATGGGCAGCCACTGCAGCATGAGTTCGATCCCTGGCCAGGGAGCTGACCCACATGGCACAGCAGACCTCTCCTGTCTCCCTGCTGCTCCCCTCAGCAGTGGATTTCAGTCCATCTGTCTGTTCTGCTCCCCACTCTGTCTCTGGTGAATCCTATCACCTCCTCACCCCCCCCCACCTTTGGCCTGCACCCCAGCTCTTGTATGCATAAATAAATCTTTTTTAAAAATCACACCTAGGGGCCTCCCCGGTGGCGCAGCGGTTGAGCGCTGCGCTGTGGAGCTGTCGGCAGCAGCGATGTGAGTTCGACGCCCGGCTGGGGAGAATCCCACATGGCGCAGCAGACCTCTCCTGCCTCGCCCGCTGCTCCCCTCAGCAGTGTGTTTCTGATCTGCCTGTTCTGCTCCCCGCTCTGTCTCTGGTGAACCCTCTCGCCGCCCCATGCCTCTGGCCTGTACCCCAACTTGTATGTATAAACAAAAAAAAAATCTTTAAAAAAAAAAACCACACCTATTAAAAAAAAAGAATGAAACCTGACTACAGGCTGTATGTTTTATAACACATGATTCATATGAAGCCGTTGTGTTGATTTTTTTTTAAGTTTTTTTTTGCATACAAGCTGAGGTGCAGGCCAGAGGTGTGGGGCAGTGAGAGGGTTCACCAGAGACAGAGTGGGGAGCAGAACAGGCAGATGGACCGAAACACACTGCTGAGGGGAGCAGCGGGCGAGGCAGGAGAGGTCTGCCCGCCATGTGGGAAACTCCCCGGCCGGGCATTGAACTCATGCCGCAGCCACCAACAGCTCCACAGCGCAGCGCTTAACCCGTTGCGCCACCGGGGAAGCCCCGTTGTGTTGATTTAGAACCTGAAAAATGATGGGGCGTCTCGGCCTGAGCCACCTTCATGAGCGGGAGGCCAAAACAGTCTAGCGTTGGGCGAACGGCGCCGCACAGCCCAGCACTGGGGAGGGAACGAGCAAGAGCTCCGTTCTCTTCGGGTGACTTTTCTTCCCGGTGAGTTTTGATGCGGAGGTGCGTGTTTTCAGGAACCCTTCTGCGCATTCTAGCAATAATCAAGCCCACCCTCAAATCCGGAAGAACACGGCGCGTTTGTCAGTCTCTTGCTGAGAGAGAGAGCGCCGGGCGGTCCCCAGACAAACACCGGCTGTCAGCCCAGAGAGGCCTGGGCCGTGGGTCCGCGGGGGAGGCTCACCCAGGGGCCGCGGGCGCCCTGGGCTGTGCGCAGCCGCCTGTGCGGGAATCCTTGGCGCGCGGCTCTTGGGCCAGGTGGTTGCAAGACAGATGCCACCTGCGCCACATCTGTATTCAGGGCAGGGCAGGGGAGGGGAGGGGCAGAGCACATGCCAGGCCAATCCGGCTCTTTTTAAAGAATTTTCCCAGAAGCTCCACCCAGAAAGTTCTGTTCCTTCTCGTTGGCCTGAATTTCCCCAACGCCCTCTCCTCCGTACATACATCCCAGCAGCTGGAGCTATGAATTAGCAGCGAGTCATCACCGAACTACTTCTAGTTTGACCAACCCTCATCAAACTCCTCTCACCATTGTAACGAATCAGTGCGTGATACCAAAGTGAAGAAACGTTTGATGTCACCTGAAGGGAATTTAGATGAGTGGCTCCTGGTTTGATGGACGTTGAAAAGAAAATGTTCTACACACCAGCTCTTGGGCATGCCCCCATCTGATGTCCCCACGACCCTAGCCAGGGACTTCTTCAGTGGCTGTCACTTCAGGTCTCTAGCTGAGTGTGGCTTCCCAGAGCCCACGCCATTGCACGCACTTCCTCTGGCCAGCCCCGTCCCTCCCTATCCTCGTCGCACTGGTGCTCCTGGACATTCCGAGGCGGCGTCCGTCTCTGTCGGTGGCCTGTTGCGCTGCGAGGCTGCCCCCCCCCCCCCCCGGCCGTGAAGACAGGTGCTTTGTTGGCTGCTTCCCTGGCGCCTAGGCTGGTGCCTGACGCTCTATGGTATGTTGACTGACACACACTTGATAACTATTAGTTGAGTGAGTAAATGATCGAGGGAATCATTTTTCAGCAATTGACCACGGAATCTTTGCTGGGGGTCCAAGGAAACAGATCAGTGAGCCAAGGTGCTGTCCCGCCTAGTCCCCTGTGACCTGAGGAGGGTGCATCTTTTGTTAAATAATTACATGAGTAACCCCCTTGCCATAAATTATGACTGCAGATACTTTATTATAGCTTTACTTGCTAATATCCTCAGAACTTAACTGCACCTTGCAGATTAAAAAAAGACATCTGGGGCCTCCCTGGGGGTGCAAGGGGTTAAGTCTCAGCACTTAAGTCTCAGCCACTGCAGCACGAATTCCATCCGGCCAGGGAGCTTCCCACAGGGCGCAGCAGACCTCTCCTGTCTCCCCGCTGCTGCCCTCAGCAGTGTACTTCAGTAGATCTGCCTGTTCTGCTCCCCTCTCTGTCTCTGGTGAATCCTCACACCCCACACCTTTGGCCTACACCATAGCTCTTGTATGCACATATAAATAAAAAATAAATCTTAAAAGAAAAAAAGACATCTGAACAAAAGAGAAGCTGCAATGAATAAATTAGGCTTAAAGTTAGAAAGAGTATTTACGTTCAGTGGGTTAACATTTTCATTTCCTAACCCAATTTCCTTGTTTTGACAGCTGCGTTAGTACAGTCCAAACCTAATCGAAGGATTGAATGTGATTTTAGGATTCTGACTTCCCATTCCACTCCAGATTCTTAAATACCTAGAGTTAGTTATCTTGCATCCTTTAAGCCAAAAATCAAGAACCACAGGCTGAAAAGTCAGGGAGTTCAGGGAATATTAATTCATCTCCCACAGGGAACTCACTGTCAAAAGACCAACCATACAGTGAAAAAATAATTATATATCAAGGGACAGGCACTGGCAGACAGAGGAAGGGAGAGTACAAAGAAATGAGAGGACCTCCCTGGTGGCACAACAGATTAAGCGCAGCACTATGACGCAATCCACAGCCACTGCAGCACGAGTTCCATACCTGGCCAGGGAGCTTCCCACAGGGCGCAGCAGACCTCTCCTGTCTCCCCGCTGCTCCCCTCAGCAGTGTACTTCAGTCGATCTGCCTGTTCTGCTCCCCACTCTGTCCCTGGTGAATCCTCTCACCACCCCACACTTCTGGCCTACACCCCAGCTTGTATGCATAAATAAATAAATCTTTTAAAAAAGTGACGAGAGGAAGTGATTTTCTGTGAAAGCGGACAAAATTAGGAAACATGTCAACTTACCTTTTTCTAAAAGGTCAGAAAGGATGGAAAATTATTGGCTTTGCTAGTGGGCAAACAGAGTACTCATGCATCTTGTCCTGTTCAGCAGATTTCCCTCTCCAGCCGTGATGCCTGTCAGAGAGGGACCCGCAGGGCACAGGTAAGCTCTGTGCTTTCATTTGCTGTGAAGCTCATCCCGTCACCCCTCTGGCCCACTTCCCCTGCCCACAGTACATGTTTCCGGGCACATCACCAGCTCCCTAGGGCGGGGCATCCAGACTTATAAGTCCCTCCACACCAGCAGGAGCCAATAAACATTCCATAGCTTAATTATGGGGCCAACACACCTTTGCCCTACAGTCCTTCAAACTCATTCACTATGCAATGCATTGAAGTGAGAATTGGAAGGCCGGCCCTACTCTAGCTACAGGTGTCTGCCTACTGCAAAGAGATTACAATTACTTAAAACTTCTCTGACAGGCCTGGGAGACTTGTGCTGGGTAGTGTATTCAGGACATATATTCAAAGTGTAACAGGAGGAAATTAATTTCAGAGATAAGAGCTTCTTAACGATGAACAACTTTGCAAAAGGTTTGTTTCATAAATAAAGTGCCCACTTGTGCTGACTTTGCCCACTGTCAGTAAACCTATTTTTCAAATATTATCACTGCTTGCCAAATTGGAAATTCTAGGGGTCCATTCACTTATTTATACACTGGCTCACTGAACCAATATTTATTGAGCCCCAACGATGTACCCCGCATGGAGATATTGCAATGGGTGAACACAGACATCCTTTACAAGAGCTCGGTGTTGGGCCTCCCTGGTGGTGCAGCGGTTAAGCGCTGAGCTGTGGAGCTGTTGGCAGCGGCGAGGCGAGTTCGATGCCCAGCCAGGGAGCTTCCCACAGGGCGCAGCAGACCTCTCCTGTCTCCCGCCTGCTCCCCTCAGCAGTGTATTTCCGTCGATCTGCCTGTTCTGCTCCCCACTCTGTCTCTGGTGAGCCCTCTCACTACCCCATGCCTCTGGCCTGTACCCCAGCTTGTATGCATAAATAAATAAATCAGGAAAAAAAAGAGCTTGGTGTTACTAGGCAATTGTATAACTAGATGAGCATTTTCAACTGGGGTAAACAGACAAACAGAGTGAGTTGCTGGGGCTCAAGGAAAGCTCTAGGAAAGGGATGAATAAACACGGCGTGAAGGGAGCTGGACAGGTCCATCAGGAGAGGAGAGAAAGCACCATAGGCCGTGTCTGGCCAGGAGAGAGCAGTATGGCCGGACAGGACACCGAGTCCTTCTAGGGGACTGGACTTAGGGGGACTGGGCAGTCCCTGAAATGCTCTCTGTAGAGGGGTGGGGCAAGCTGCCGCAAGAACCCCAGGACTTCCCCGAGACTCTGGTCCTGCGTGGAAGAAGGATGAGCGGGTGGCTGGACCCCAGGGGGGTTAGGCAATGAGAGGTTCTCGTCAGTCAGTATTTTGCCACCAAATTCAATTAAAAGCTGTGCATGTATTTCCCAGCTCACAAGGAAATGGAACCCCGCTGCATGGAACCCTAATGGGTTTTAATGTCATTCCTCCCAAGGCACGGCTCCTCGGGGGTGGGACCTGTCTGACTCAGAGGGCACCCTCAGGCCTGCAGCAACCTCTGGGGCAGTGAAGGAAGTGGCTTGAGAGCCGGCTGCCCCAGCAGAGGGCTGCAGGGGGGTGGAGGGCGGGGCTTAACCTACAGAAACTTCACTTTCTCACCCTCCTGGAGAACAGGCGTCCTAAATCAGCGGGGCTGGCTCCTGAGGGCTCGGAAAGGCCTATCCCGGCCTCTCTCGACTTGGGGTGTCTTTACATTGTCTTCCTTTACTGTGGCTCTGGGCCCAGCTTTCCCATTAGTAGAACACCAGCAACTTTGAGGCAGAGCCATCCTAATAGCCTCATTTTGAACTTGATAAGCTCTGCGAGGAGGCTGAGCTGTAAGGAGCAGCTTTACTTCTACTTGCCAAAACCTGGAAGCGGCTGAGACATCCTTAGATAAAGAAAGTTTGGTGCATAGAGACAATGGATTATCATTCAACACTAATAAGAAATGAGTCTTTAAACCACGAAAAGATGTGGAGGAAATTTAAATGCTTATCACTGAGTAAAAAAGTTAATCTGAAAAAGCTACCTCCTCTATGACTCCAACCATATCACATTCTGGAAAAGGCAAAGCTATGGAAAAAGACCACTAATTGCCAGGGGGAGAGGAGGTGAGGAGGAAGGGCGGAGCGCAGCAGATTTTCAGGGCAGTAAAACTACTCTGTATGATGCTGTTACAGGGCAAGGTGAAGGTCACCCCAGAACCCCCAAACCTGCCTGCTCTAAATAGTTTCCACCATCTGCCGCATCGAGACAAAACATACTCTAGTGCATAAGACCTTTAATACAATTAGTGTGTGATACAGAAAAGGGAAAGAATAAAGCTTCCAAATCAAGCACCCAGAGTTCCCCACCCCCTCGTGGGTAAGCAAATGCCCAGCCAAACAGGGTTGGCCCAAAGCAGCCTCGGAGGCCTGAAAGCCTGCAGGCTAAGGCACCTCCCGGTGGGGACTCACAGGAAAGGGGCAGAGGGGCCTGGCATGCCTGGGACAGAAGGCGCAAAATCCAAATCAAGAGAAAAGCTGCCATTGTCCCCTCCCCACGGCCTCTCACCCACGTCTGTTCCAGCCCGCCCAGGACCAAGAAGTCAGCGCAGCTTCTCCATGTCTCCGCCTCCTCCATGTGTCTCCCCCAGGTCTCCTTCTTGCTCCCCATCTTTCTTCCTCCTCTGGTCTCCAGGCCAGCTCCTCCTTTCCCTGCTCAGCTCCATCCTTCCCGGGCGGGGGCGGGGGGGGGGGGATGGGGGGACTTAAGGGAACAGACCTCCCCTTTCCCTGGGGACCACCCTGTTATAATACTGCAATGGTGGAGACGTCATCACACATCTGTCCAGACCCATTACATGCACCCCACCAACGTGACCCCCGATCTAGACTATGGATTTTGGATGATGATGTGTCCTTCTGTGTTTACTAATTGCAGCAAATGGACCCCGATGGTGGGGGATTTTGATAATGCGGGAGGCTGTGGGAGTGGCGGAGTGATAGAGGGTATATGGGAAATCAATATACCTTCACCCCCATTTTTCTCTGAAGCTAAAATGCTCTAAATATATGTCTTAATAAAAAGAAATATCCCAGTGTCAGGTCAGCTTGTGACTGTAGCTTCTTGTTAATTCTCGCAGAAATCATCAGGTCCCAGCAGCAGTATTAAGACTATACCAGCATTCAGAACCCAGATTAAATAGTTGGCCTTCGCTACTGTCACAAGTCCTTCCTACCAAAACTGATCTGAGGGCCTCCCTGGTGGCACAGGGGTTAAAGTCTCAGCACTATGAAGCTATTGGCAGTCACTGCAGCACGAGTTTGATCCCCGGCCAGGGAGCTTCCCACATGGTGCAGCAGACCTCTCCTGCCTCGCCCGCTGCTCCCCTCGGCAGTGTACTTCAGACAATCTGCCTATTCTGCTCCCCGCTCTGTCTCTGGTGAACCCTCTCACCCCCTACACCTCTGGCCTGCACCCCAGTTCTTATATGCATAAATAAATAAATCTTTAAAAACCAAACTGATCTGAAGCAGAGAAAAGAAGATTGGGAGGAAATGACAAGTCCTCAAGTCACAAAGAAACCAGAGAAATCTGAACATAGCAACTGAGCCAAAGGCGCAGGTCTCGGCCACACGGCCCGTCCCTGCTTATTTCCACGAGAGGCTGTTCACAAACACGCAGGCACCCACACAGCAGGGGCCACGCTCTCCCTCCTGCTCACGTCTTTAGCTGGCGTGAGGGACTCAAGACCTCGGAATGCTGGTGAGAACATAAACTTGAACTGTCTGTTTCAAAAAGGGCAAAAAATAGGATGGAATAAGAGGTTTAATCTCACGGAAGACTGATCTTTTTCTGAATGTAAAATTGCCTCCGTCACTCAAAATGGAAGTCATTCCTGGCTTTGGAGCTAATGCCAAACTGCTGGAATTTGCATTTTCCCACAATCAGGTCCCCATTGTTTTCGGAAACCCGTGTGGAGAAGCAAGGAATCTGGGAAGGGCACCATCGCCCGGCCCCGCAGTCTGTCTTCTTCGAAAACCCTGGCCACCGCCCAGAGATGTTGGAGACCTTGGGGAGAAAGAAGGCCTGAGGGGTCCCCACACCTGAAGGGTTAAGCCCTGAGTCAACCCCGGGACACACGCCCAGGTGGGGGCCGAGTCTTTTATCTGTGAGTCACATCGCTGAGCACACTCACCTACCTCCTGTTGGCTAGCGACTCCCCAACAGGCGCCCGTGTCCTGTTATACGTCACACTGGGAAGTGAGAAGAGCTGCTTGTTTGACTTAGTGTCAGGTGTGAAATAGACCCGGGCTTGGCGTGACCTTGCGTCTTCCCGGTGCAGTTAGCGGCCGAGCTGTGGTTCCATGTCCACAGTAAGCCTGAAAGACAGAGAAGCAGCACCCTGGGGTACGTGGGGAAGGGGCAAAAGAGCAACACTCTCGAGGGACCTTCAGTATAGGAGAAGAGGATTAGACCCCCAGCCTGTCAACCATCCTGTGTAGGTCCTGTCAGAGGCTCTGACTATGTGAGGAAACCCTTAGAACTAGCAGGAATTCATCCTGAGTAGTGTTTCAAAACCCGGTTATCTCAACCACACATCTTATTAAAAGAACCCTGCATTTGGGGCCTCCCCGGTGGTTCAGCAGTGAAGCGCTGAGCTGTGGAGCTGTAGGCGGCGACACGAGTTCGACGCCCGGCCGGGGAGATTCCCACATGGCGCGGCAGACCTCTCCTGCCTCGCCCGCTGCTCCCCTCAGCAGTGTTCTTCAGGCGATCTGCCGGTTCTGCTTCCCACTCTGTCTCTGGTGAGCCCTCTCGCCACCCCGCACCTCTGGCCCGTACCCCAGCTTGTATGCATAAATAAATAAAATCTTAAAAAAGAAAAAGAACCCTGCACTTGTAAGTCAGGAGGAATGAGAGGGAGGTGAGGCTGGCTGTCTGTGGCTGGGGGCAAGATGTGTGATGACTCACTGTTTTGTTGCTAGGCAGCAGGATTTATGTGACAACAATCCTTTTGCCTGAAGAGCTAGAGTGCCTTTTGTTTATTGAAATCGGTATGTTTTCTTGGTACTAGAAGTCCATGTGACTTTTACCTTAATTCACGATGCTATAGTAAACAGCGCTTATGAAAGGGAGTGCGCTTTCCTTTTTTAATTCTTTTGTTTGCTTCCACTGCCACTTCCAGAAATCATTTGCTTAAGAAGATGCGGTTTTTCTCCTTTTCCCACCTGATCACCACTGTTTGGCTTGTCTGGCTGTGATTTGTGTGATTGTGTGATTGTAAGATTGTGATTCAATCCAAACCTCTTAACTCCCCCGTGGGGCAGTGACTTTGTCAGAGGTTCTCATCTGAGAACATGTCTGCAATCGGAAGTGTTTTATGGATTTGATTTTATGTGTTTTATGGATTCGAATATAAGGATTCGAAATCAGGAATATAAGGATTTCGAATATAAGGATTCGAAATCAGGAATCACGTTCACATCAGGATTAGCAAATCCTGATGTGAACGTGTTATGGTGTCTTCTCTAGTTCTTCTTTTATAGAGTATACCCTAACCTAGCACACACAGGCAACTTACTGGTTACAGCCTCCCGAGATAGATTCCTGTGTCCCTTGCATCCTCACGGCATTGACAGATCTAACATAGAGCTTGGCGCGTAGTAGATGCTTAATAAGTCCTCCTTGAATAGAGTAGTGAGTGGACACATACAATATCAGTGCTGCATTTTCCAAATCCATGAATTGAAACAGATGCAAGACAGTCATTGAAAATAGGGAAATAGTGACTGGTACTACAGGTATTAGAGATTTAGAGAGAAATCTAAATATTCAATTCAGAAACCTGTCCATTCTCCCTAAAACCATATGTCTTCCATAAAAATATCAATTGAAAACTTTTGGGGCCTCCCTGGTGGCACAACAGGTTAAGTCTCAGCACTATGAAGCTATCCAGAGCCACTGACGCACGAGGTCAATCCCCAGCCAGGGAGCTTCCCACAGGGCGCAGCAGACCTCTCCTGTCTCCCCGCTGCTCCCCTCAGCAGTGGATTTCAGTGGATCCGCCTGTTCTGCTCCCCACTCTGTCTCTGGTGAATCCTCTGGTGAATCCTCTCACCCCCCAAAAGAAAACTTTTGGGTGGATTTAGAAGGTGGCTATTCTTTTAATTACAGGAGACCGGGGAGTTAATTCTAAAACCAGAAATTACTTAAGCTCCAGTGCCAGCCCATAATGGTTTCCTGTTGTTTCCTGAGTTATTGCGTTCTCCTAAGCCTGGGAGGCTTCCCCTCAGGTGACACCATAATCCGAAAATGCACCCCACTCCACCCCTCGGTTGGGAGCGACTTGTGTGCTGTCTTCCTTTATTCTCTGGTGGTGTGAAAAGTCTCCAGATGAACATTATCTCTTGAACTTGGGAAGATTAAAATGTTCCTGTTGGGCCTCCCCGGTGGCGCAGCGGTTAAGCGCTGCGCTGTGGAGCTGTCGGCGGCGGCGACGCAAGTTCGACGCCCAGCCGGGGAGAATCCCACATGGTGGGGCAGACCTCTCCTGCCTCGCCCGCTGCTCCCCTCAGCAGTGTATTTCTGATCTGCCTGTTCTGCTCCCCACTCTGTCTCTGGTGAACCCTCTCGCCG
>PVIJ01024798.1:0-11681 GCA_004024925.1 Scalopus aquaticus
CCTTCAGCTAAGGATGAAGTAGCTATTAATAAAGGGATTTCACTCCTTGTTACTTCCATTTCACCAATGTTGAATCCCTTTATTTATACACTGAGAAACAAACAAGTGAAGCAAGCTTTTCATGACACAATCAAAAAAATTGCATTCCTCTCAAAGATGTAAAGAAGAGTCAATAAATCCAATTAGAGGGAAGAGTGAGTAGGCACAAAGCCAGAATCTTTTAAGAATATTTTTAAATATAATTTATTCTCCAGTCATATAAGCATCTCACTTACTTTTAAAACTTGATTACTGTGAATCCTGACTAATCCTTTTTTTAAGATTTATTTATTTATGCATACACGCTGGGGTGTAGATCAGAGGTGTGGAGGGGGGTTGACAGGATTCACCAGAGACAGAGTGGGCAGCAGAACAGGCAGATCCACCGATATGTAATGCTGAGGGGAGCAGCAGGTGAGGCAGGAGAGGTCTACTGTGCCATGTGGGAAGCTCCCTGGCCGGGATCGAACTCATGCTGCAGTGGCTCTGGATCGCTTCATAGTGCTGTGACTTAACCTGTTGCACCACCAGGAAGGCCCCGATTAGTCCTTTTTTTTTTTTAACTCCATTGAAACTGAACTCTAAGAATGTTTATTCTCACTATATGGGAGAAATCTGTTTGTTAAACATGCTGGTTCTTATTCCTAAGAACACCTAATTGATAATACTAACTTGGGGCTGTCTTTTTTCTCATCATAAGTTCTATCTAAAGTTATTTGAATTTTCAATATCCCCACCTCAAAAGTAATATTTCAATTGTGTTCAAAAAAAAGACTGGAGGAGCTACCTCTCTCAGGGTGAGCCTGAGTGACCCTACCCCTCCCCACTACAACAAGCCCATCAGTGAAACATCTGACGGCTTCTGCGCACAAAACTTTCAGTAACTTGGGTGATTAATCTAAATCATTTTCTCTATTCAGAAGGACATGTAATTAATGAAGTGCCCCCCTTTTTAATACAGTCTGTGAATGCACGGCGAAAAAGATTCATTAAGCATTATGCTGCTTCTTCATAAAATATTCTAGGTCTTTTAAAAACAAACTACGAAATTGTTACTCGTTTGATCATTATCTCAACCACCTGTATTACTCAGGTTAATCAATGGCCTTACTTGAGTTAATTTGAGAGGATGTTCATTTCTGCCCAGGTGACTATGGGAACATGTGTAAATTTCACAGCAATGCTAAGTCGTTCATCTTGAGCTTTTATTACTTCTTCCTTCAGAGGAGGGTATAGAATATTATGCTAATTCCATTATGCATTGAGTTCCCTATCTTTCCACTTGACTATCTCCTCTCAACCTCTGTCTATTTACCCCTAGTTTCATTATAAGAATTGTACCCCATCTCCTAAGGGTTTTTGTCACCAGACCAAGGATGAGGATGGTTTGCTAACTATCTCGGCATCAATTCTCCTTATGATTTTCTTTCCTCTCTTTTTCTTTTTTATTACTAAAACCATATTAATCATTATGATCCATGGTATAAAAAGTCAGTGTGATCACAGCAGTAATCTCATGTACCAAGAATGTTACATCATTAAATTCAGACTCAATGGGAACTATAAACTTTGCCCAGTGTTTCCAAAGATACAGTAGATAACAAGTGACAGATGATGCATTCCTCTGTTGGAAAGACTCAGGATTGACAGCTGTGGTTTTCATAAAATGCCCTTCTTCTCCATAAGAGGATGGGATGGGATTCAGATTTGTCTCAAGAGGTTTAAGTGATACATGTAGAGCATTGTATAAAAAGAGCCATTTTCCATTATAAAGCATGTCTTTTTTAATGCATTGTTTTATTTTTATTGTTTACAAGGCATTTTCTACTAATATCTTAAGTCCATAAATTTCAATGTTATTAACAATAAACAACAGAGGAGATGACTCTGCTAAAAAGATCTCACTGATAAAACCTCTTTTCTAAGCTTGTTTCTCTAGGGTCTGCCATTAATTAGCATGTTTCCAAAGGGATTTCACCAGCTTATGTCTAACTTTCTTTCTCAGAATCCCTCAGAAAAGGAGATAATAACTGTAGGATTATTTCTAACTCCCTCCTTACTTTCAAATATATGCTCGGCCACAGCAGGATTCATATAAAAGCAACAGGAAAGTCATTATCCAGGGCGAGCATTTAGGAACAAAATTACATTTCAGATTTTAGTTACAAACTATACAGGAACACAAAATGGAAATAAAATTAACTAATTTATGAATATTTGATTCTACATTATCTGTCATATTTAGCCATCTACAACCCTTATGTGGCATGGGAAAGCATGTTTTGCAACATAGTAATGTGGAGACACTCAAAATAAGAAAGATTAAGGGACTGATACAGAAAGATTAAGGGCTGATACAGTTAATCCACAGTGAAATTTCAATTATGAATACCATGTTAACACGTATTCACAAAATATCTCATACTACGTTTATGATACCATATTTTCCTGGTTCCTGTCCTTTCATTTTAAGTTTCTTCTTAACCATTTATATCGAGGTCTACCTTAAATAGGTTTGTTATGGAGTTTTTGCCAGGACTCTGTGATTTATTATCACCCAGAAACAATGTGTTACCAGTTATATGAGCACCCCTTGGCCCTGTCAAATTAACACATGAAAGTAACCATCACTTTTTAATATATATTTATATTTTTATTGAAGTACCTTAAAATAACTATTATCAAACTGCCTTCCTTCCTTATTTTCCTGTGCCAGTACACTCCCTATATTTTATAATCCACAGACAAAACTCCCTAATAACCATTTAGTCACATTCAGTTCATTTTAACCATTCCTTTCATTCAATGGTGTTACATTTAAGTCTTAACATACTGCTCTACCTATGTTGAAATTATGTTGAACTTTAAATATTGAGGCAATCCATTCCCATATTTCTTATTTGGATTATGCCACAGTTTATGATAAAGTAAGTAAATTTTCAACCATTTATTCAGAGCCTTGCAGAATAAAACATTCTAGTGTGGTTAATTTAATAATATTTTATACCAATAACATTTATACCATTAACCATATAATCTAAAATTAAATCTTTAATAATAAAATTGGTGTAATAATGTCCACAGCTGACCTTCATTTACTTAAAGATTTTTAATAACCTCAGTTCTCAGGTATATGGTACTTTACTTTTCATTAAAACACTTTACAGAAGTTAATCATTGTATAAAAATTAATAATGGCATAGAAAAATAAAATTTATCTAATTTTTGAAACAAAAATAAAACATGGTGAATGAATTAGTTTTATTGTACATAACTAGTGTTTTCTGATCATTAATTACCAGGAAAAGTTTTTTCATTCATTTGTTTATTGCTGATTTTCCAATGGATCATTTGTGTGTGCAATTAATAAAAACTTTGTGTGTGCAATTAATAAAAACTTTAAAATACTCTCTTTACAAAATATAATTAGCATGATATAGCTCCTTGCTGGATGATATGTTACCTCGTGATATGAGATATTCTTGAATATTTTGCTTTCACATTACCAATTATAGCAAATGTAAAAAGTGTTGCACTTTCTACTATTTGGTATCATTTCAACATAAGTATTAACATCTCTGGAATTGAAACAAATATTATTTTTTTACTATGCAACTTTCTAGATTATACAAATTCAAAATACTGTGAGGATGAGAATGAGAAGATATAAAGCACAGGGCCTCCCTGGTGGCGCAGTGGTTAAGCACTGCGCTGTGGAGCTGTTGGCAGCGGTGACGCGAGTTCAACGCCCGGCCGGTGAGATTCCCACATGGTGCGGCAGACCTCTCCTGCCTCGCCCGCTGCTCCCCTCAGCAGTGTATTTCCAGAGTGCTCCCCACTCTGTCTCTGGTGAACCCTCTCGCCACCCAACACCTCTGGCCTATACCCCAGCTTGTATGCATAAATAAATAAATCTTTAAAAAAAAAAGATAGAAAGCACAAAATAAACACTCCATCTTTTTTCAATTGAATGAAAGCTTAATAACGAATATGCAGCAAATGTAAGTTTGAGCTATTGCATATGTTTTGTTTTTTAAAAATATTTTTATTTATATCTTTCACATTATAGTGTATTCCCCATAAAATTCCCACCACCAATTCACCTGTGAACCATCACCATAGTCCCTTGTGCTCTTCTCTCCCTCGTTTTGATCCCTTTTTATTTGAAGGAGTC
Organism: Scalopus aquaticus; assembly: GCA_004024925.1. Classification (NCBI taxonomy): domain Eukaryota; kingdom Metazoa; phylum Chordata; class Mammalia; order Eulipotyphla; family Talpidae; genus Scalopus; species Scalopus aquaticus. The sequence continues at coordinate 4,214 of PVIJ01024798.1, forward strand.
TCAATCTCAGGAGTACATTGATTTGGAAAAAACTCTTACTGATCTAATAGTAGGAGAATTACATACCATGGTTATCATCAGAATGTACTGGACAATAATCATAAAATATATACATCATGAAAGAAACAGAAAATAGAGTGGTTTTCAGTTTTTTTAACTCAATAAGAAAAAGTGAAAACAAACTCTAAGTGTACCTAGTAATCCCTTAATAAGTAACTGGAAGGGAAATTTATGAGATCCAATGGTTTTCCAAGTCATGTATTTAAGATTTATTTTTATTTATTTATGCATACAAGGACTTGGTGTAGGCTAGAGGTGCGGGAGAGGGGAGGGGCAGTGAGAGTATTCACCAGAGACAGCGTGAGGAGCAGAACAGGCAGATCTACTGAAATACACTGCTGAGGGGAGCAGCGGGCGAGGCAAGAGAGGTCTGCTGCACTATGTGGGAAGCTCCCTGGCCAGGGATAAAACTCAGGCTGCAGTAGCTGGTGATAGTTTGATAGCGGGAGACTTAATCCCTGTGCCACTGGGAAGGTCCCCAAATCATGTATTTTAAACAACATGCCATCCAGACAGCAGTGATTCTATAAAGGACTCAAGCATTCCAGAGAGATGTAGGAAAAGGAACAACTGTGTAGTGTCTAAAATGAGACTAAAATTTTTCTCTGGTGTCCATGATACTATTATTATATTTTAATGATATAATATCACTTGAAAAATTTCAATATATAAAATATATTTATGTATACATAAATATATTTGTAAATATATTTGTAAATATACAAATAAATATATGAATAAATGTATACACATACATATTCATTTATATATAATATATATATATATAGTGACAGCATTAAAATGTAAAATAGGGACAGGATCCTTGAGTCATCACTTCCTTCAAGGACAGAGAATTTGCATCTGGAGAGAGCAGTCATACCTGAACTGGAGCTGGGAAAGTGAGGAAGGGTGTCTTTGCAAGGAGGGGAGACAGAGGCCACCTGAGATATTAGGGGAAACTGCAAAATAGTGAGTCATGAACTGTGCCTGTTCAACAGGAGAGATACTTGCCCTTCTCCAGTGCGTCCCCAAGCTTCCCAAGCCCATGACGCTAGGCAGGGCTACAGCTTGCGCAGCCTCAGGAGAGCATAGTCCACTCACAAAGGGCATGTTGGTGTCTGGTGATAGGAGTGAGCAATGGGAACACTTGCTTAACCTATTGCAATCTCTGGGCTTTCAGAGTTGCCTATGTCTGGTTTGGGAAGTCAGTAGTGGCACCTGTCTGCCCACGGTGTGACCTCTAGCACTCCTCTAATGTAGCAGGAAAGGGCATGTGCTGATTCATATTGCTCCAGTCTTCTCTGTGGAGGGGGCCTGCACTGACTTCAGAAGACCTGTGGCATCATCACCCCTCCTCCCAAAATGACCTTCCAGCCTTCACCCAGTTTGAGCAGCCAGTTTGAGCACAGCAGTGGGGCAAGTCAGCTATAGGTTTTTTATGCCAGCTTGAGGAGTCAGCAGTGGTGTCCCTGAAGCTTCTAACATGTTATCTGCAGAGCACAGGGCTCCTGGGGAGAAGACTTAAAATAGTAAGATGGGCAAACAAAAACCACAACAGTTGTTTGAGTTTGTTGTTTGGAAAACAGTATGGAGATTCCTTAAGAAAATTAAAATGAAAACCCCAAATGAGCCAGAAATACTCTCCTATATATTTACCCAAAGAACATGAAAACTATAATACAAAAAGATGTGTGTATTCCTTTGTTCTACAAATACTGTCCACAATTGCCAAGTCATGGAACCAACCTAAGTGCCCAGGGACAGGTGACTAGAAAATGAAATTGTGGAATACTGACTCAGTGAAATGCTGTTCAACTATAAAACAAGATGAAATAGTACATTTTGTAACTAAGTAAAAAAATAGCCAAGATTAAGAAGTTTATTGTACAAAATATTAAGAGATATTAATAATGGCTGATAAATCTTTAACTTTTCCATATCAATTGACTATTTGAATAGTGATACACATTAATTACCCAATATATTTCAAAGAATTAATAAATGAGGAAAAAGTAGCTCTTATCATCCTACAAAGCCTAAAATGCTGATGAGGAAAGAAGAGAAAAGAAAACAAGGCCGCCTTTTACCCTGTCACCTGATGTTTATGCAACACACCTGGACACATTTGAAATCAGTGCTCTTTACATGTATGTCTCTGAGGACACTTACCAAGTGTTGTCTATTCTCTCCATGTCCAAACCAGTACACAGCATCTTGATTAGTAAAAATTTATAAAAATTGTCAACATAGACAAGTTAGATTATTTCACTTAAGTGAATATTGCATTCATTTTTCAAAAGGCAATTATTTTTGGCTCACTTTGTCCAGAAAGGTCAAAATACCAACTTTTCCAAGAGAGAGAAATCTTAATCCAACAGTTTAGAATAGTGTTTGTTTTGTAATATTTCCTGGGCTCACGAAGAGCCATTTTTATGTTGAAAAAGTCTTTACTTTGTGTGGGTGGTGGAAGAGTTAGTAGAACACCACCATTACAGAGCTCTCTGTGATCACAAAAATGAACATACGATTTACTTTATTTAATGCCCCATGAAAGCTTCTCTCAGTAATATAAACATGATTACTGGAAACATGTCATTTAAATAAATATAATAAAAGTTATTGGGCCTCCCCGGTGGTGCAGCGGTTAGGCGCTGTGCTGTGGAGCTGTGGGCAGCGGCGACTCGAGTTTGACGTCCAGCCGGGAAGATGGCGTGGCAGACCTCTCCTGCCTCGCCCATTGCTCCCCTCAGCAGTGTGTTTCAGTCAATCTGCCTGTTCTGCTCCCCACTCTATCTCTGGTGAACCCTCTCTCCGCCCCACACCTCTGGTCTGTAACCCAGCTTATATGCATAAATAAAAATAAAATCTTTAAAAAAAAAGTTATCGGTGAACTTCAACAATAATTATATAATTATAGTAATTAAATAATTCCTAATGTCTTTTGGAAAATTACAAGTTTTAATTTTTTTAGGCACAAGTGATCTATATTTTATAATCCATGGACACAACTCCATAACTATTTAGCCACATCCTTTACCATTTTATGCAGTTATTTTTGAGTCTGTTCGTATTATTTACCTTGTGTTGGATTTTACATATTGAGGCAGTCTGTCCGCAGATATATTAGCTGCCTGATGCCACACAATGTGTATGAAAAAATAAGTAAATTTTCAACCATCTCTTCCAATATTTGCTGAATGAAATATATTATAATGTGGTCAATTTAATAGCATTTATATCATTATATTAAATTTAAATTTGTCTTTCAAAATAAAACAAATGTAATAATGACCCACAGTTGTCCTTCCTTCTCTTACATATTTTTAATAAGCTAAATGATCTTGGGTATACTGGCACTTTGCCTTTCATCAAACTATGGTATATGAGCTAATCTTATTAATGCACTGAATAAATAGTGTCTTTTAAACATTAATGCTAGAAAATATTTCTTTTGAGTTGCTTATTTACCTTCCCAATGGGATCCTTTGTATATATACTTAACAAAATGATAACATTTTAAAAATCTAAAGTCATCATTCTCTCTTTGGGGGAGATATGATAACATTTAATCTGAGATACTCTTACTATTTGCATTTCTATTACCAACTATAAAAAATGAAAAGATTATACATAGTATTGATTTTCGTATCATGTCAACATTAACTGTGGAAATATTAGGGCATTATATTTGTGTGATAGAAACCAAGATACAAAATTTACAGACAAAGAATGCATAGTCCATCTTTTCGAAATTGTGTCACATCTTAATATAGTCATTTTTCATTTATCATAGAAAAATTTTATGCTGTGAACACATTTACAATGCAACAAGATAACTTTCTGAAACAAATTACAAAATTTCTTAATCCCACAGGACTTCACTAACTCAATACATGTCACAGGTTCTACAGCATTCCTTTTAATCATCAATGTATATCCTCTCTTTTATATAAATACTATGCAGGCTTTGATAAAGTAAATGAAATCAGGTGTATTTTTTATCCATGTACTTCCAGGAGAATTTACATTTAATGATGTTAGTGAACTATGATGACAATATTGCAGCAAATTTCATACTTACAATGAAGAAAAATATGGTTGTATTTGGCACAAATAGTGATTTGTGAAAATTACATTATTGGTAGATCACTTCTGAATTATTCAAATCATTCCATTTCAAAGCATACTCATGATATTGTTCAGATCCACTTCCTAAGAACCTATAGTAGGGCCTCCCTGGTGGCATAGGGGTTAAGTCTCAGTGCTACCATAGTGAAGGCCCACCACAAGCAATGGCCTGATTTCGATCCCAGCCAGGGAGCCGACCCTCTTAGTGCAGCAGACCTCTCCTGTCTTGCCCACTGTTCCCCTTAGCAGTAGATTTCAGTGGATCTGCCTGTTATGCTCCTTGCTCTCTCCCTGGTAAATCCTCTCACCTGTCTGCACCTGGGGTCTGCACCACAGTTTTTCTGTTCATAAATAAAGAAAATCTTTTTTAAAGAAAAGTATCTATACTATTTACTATGATTGAAGCTACTCTTGCTATGAAGAAAAAGGAGTGAACAGGAACTGACCCAAATCTTTACTGATACACACAACAAACGTTACTAATGAATCTAATCACTTTACATTTACATTTTACATTTATAGGACAAAATAACATCAGATATAACTCTTCTTTTCTATTTTATCATTTTAATCTTAAACAAAGAAGTCTGATATTTTACTGAGACAAAAAACTAGAATGTTGGCTAAAAACACCGAAGTTAAAAACAAAAACATACACTCATGGAAGACAAACTGGCTTTAGTTGAATATACAGTTTTGAGCATCTCAAGATGCAAATGAAAAGTGTATGAACAGTCAATCTCTCCATAAATGTCCTGTCACACTGTTTTACATGTTTCTATGACATATTTTGGAACAAACATGACAGCAGGATCTTCCATGATTTCCCCACACACAGACACTCTTGGATATCTTATCCCACTACAACTCTGGGAATCAATTTCTTGTTTCTTAGTGCAAAAAGCAAAACACCTATTTTAAAAGTTTGACAAGGGTGAGGTGGTTTCTAAGAGTTTCAAAAAACATAATTGATGATATCTCAGGACATAAATTTTGCACAATAAATTAAGATGTCTTGTTATCTGACTTTTGTGGATGTGCAAGGACCAACCAGGTGAATAAAGAGCACTTTGTGACCAAAGTGCAACATGATAATGACTCTAATGATAAGGGAATTTTGGCAAAGTCCTACAGAGACATCAGTGGGAGCAGTGTCCTTGGGGACCGTAAGATGCAACAACTTTGCTGATGAGAAAATAAAACTCTTCTACTCAAATAAGAAAGTATGAGAAAAACTAAAAAGCAGTCTAATATCTATGTTTTTACAAGAAAATACATGAATATACATAATAGCAATATATTTATGTAGTCACAAGTAACCATGCCTTTAGAATTTTCTATATATAATATCATGTTTATGATATGCTCAATGTTAATTATGCTCATGAGATGAAAAGTACTTTTGGATCAAAAAAAAAGAAAAATAGCCAAAATTAAAATATTTATTCCACAAAATATTAACAATGGCTGATAAATATTTGGCTTTTCCATTATCATTTGATATTTGAATAGAGATATACATTAACCACCAACTATTTGTTTTGCAGAATTAATAAATGAGAAAAAAATAGCCCTTAACATTTTATAAAGTCCTAAAATGATTAAATGACAAGAAAACACAGCTGCCTTTTACCCTTTGACCTGATGTTTACTGCAGCACACCTGGCTGGATTTTCAAGCCAGTGCTCTTTACATGTGTGTCTCTGAGGACACTTCCCAAGCATTGTTTATTCTCTCCCGCCCAAAGACCCTTACCCAGCATCTTAATTAGTAAAATTAAGACAGAGTTAGCATAGACAAGATATATTTTTCACTTAAGTGAAAAGTGTGTTAATTTTTCAAAACACAATGTATTTTGGTGTTAAATTAGGTTCACTTTTTCCAGGAAGGTCAGAAGATCAACTTTTCATACAATAGGAAAAATCTTAATAATCTCCATGTTCTTAACTATTCTGACCCTTCATCCTTCATTAACTATAGTATATGAGCTATATTTTAATTAATTAATTCATTCATTCATTCATTTTTAACCACGGTAACACTGAGGTTGCCCCCTCAGGTATTACCACCATAGGACACATCACACCCACTCTTTGGGTTCCACAACCACAGAGCATTGTGCCTCCCCCTTTCCTGACCTTACTCCTCTCCCATGACTTCCCCTCTCTGTGTCTCAGTTCTGAAGTCAGCTGTCAGGGATTAATTTTCAGCTTGTTTTTATCTGACGATTAATTTATTTACTTTATATTCCACAAATAAGTGAGACCATCGGTATTTAGCTTTCTCCTTCTGACATTTCACTGAGCATCACCCCTTCAAGTTCCATGCATGTTACTGCAAATGTCATTTATGTTTTTGGATCCCTGAGTAGTATTCCATTGTCTATATAAACCACATCTTCTTGATCCACTCATCTGTTCTGGATCACTTAGATTCTTACCATAGTTTAACAATAGTAAACAGCCTTGAAGTAAACATGGCAGTGCAAATTTTCTTTCCAAGTGTTTTTTGGCATTTTTTTTTGATAGATGCCTTTAAGTGGAATTAATTCATTGAATAGCACATCCATGTTTAATGTTTTGCGACACCTCCACACAGCTTCCCATAAGGGCAGGACCCGTCGCATTCCCAAACAGTGTTAAATGGTTCCCTTTTCTACAACACACCTTTGTTGTGTGTATTGTCCTTTGATCATTAATCCCAGAAAAAAAATTTCTTTTCAATTGCTTATATACCCTCCCAATTGGGTTGCTTGTTATATATTTAATAATATGATAAAAATATCGCTACCTTTTAAAGACTTAAAATTATCAATGTCTCCTTGTTTGGAAAAATGATATCCCTTACTGTGTGATACTTTTGTATAATTTTGCATTCCTGTTACCAATTATAACAAGTGAAAAGTATTGAACACTATTAACATTTGTATCATTTCCACATTAACTGTAGAAATATTAGGGCATTATAAATTTGGGATAGACCCAAATACATTATAGTTTTTATTACACAACTCACATTTTAAAGATTCAAGAAAACTGGCAGAATTGAGGTAGAAAAATTATAGAATGCATAGTCAACTTTTTTGCAATTGAGTCCTGTGGGGCGCGGTAGGTCTGCCGCTAGATGGCGCCGGAGGACAGAGGAGGCGGAACTTTGAGAGTGGGTAAACAGGAAAGCTACAGCCCGGAAGTTCATATATGGAGCTCGTGCGGCGTGATCACTGAGACCGGTCAAAGTCAGTTTGCCCAGTTTGCCGGTCAGAGCCGGTTTGCCCAGTTTG
>PVIJ01024799.1:0-11680 GCA_004024925.1 Scalopus aquaticus
GAGAGAGAGAGAGAGAGAGAGAGAGAGAGAGAGAGATTTAGAAAGCCCAAAGAGGAGAGTTTTAGGAAGATGGAACCCAATTGTTCACAGAGGCAGTACAGACACCAAGAAAGCTGAAGGCTGAAGACCCAATGACTTGTCACCGGGGCTACAGTGGGCATAATTACAGGGGAATGTGGGTAGAAGTAGACTAACTGTCCCAGTTTACCTGGGACTAAAGGTGTCCTGGATGTGGAACTCTCAGCGCTAAAACTGAAACAGCCTCAGGAGCTGGATAATTCATCATGAGAACTCAACATCACTAAGGTTTAAATAGCAGGTGAGCGAAAGGCTCTTTTTTTTTTTTTGAGAGAGAGACTCCACTAATAGGGCAATATCTAAAGAAAGAATGATTTCACTTCTTTATGTTTCCTCTTTCTTACTTTTTAAGCCATGCTAATTATTTATTTCTAGACTGGGAGGAAAAAGTGAGAGGGAAACTGGAGATATAGGAGACTAAGCATAATGGGTGGAGCAGCACCTTTTCCTCATGAAGTAGAAGGGGCAGGAAAGTCCTGTTGCCAGAAACAAACTCATGCATGAAAGTGGGGCTGTGAATGAGCAATGATTATAAGAGATGGTCTTCATCTGATCAGGGCACGCACAGTCACTTGGAGGGTGGAGGAAGAAACCAAGACACCTGTACCAAGGACTGCTTGCTGAGATGGGAAACCATGAATATGCAGCATGAGGTGGAATCATTACCAAGGAGGTTAGGATCCCCAGTCTGTACAAAATGCAACAATAAGCATATTATCGATAAAACATTTCTGATGTGAAAAAAAAAACTCCTTTAAAAAGAAATCTCTACAGACAATTATGTAGCTAAACAAGAGGCCAAAATACTTTCTAACATGAAGAAAGCTACAAGTAGAAAGCTACAATATATTCAGTCCTTGGCATGCCTGGGCACTGCTTCTATACTGTAGTGCCTGGCACCATCAGACTCACATGTGCTCAGACTGCAAGCAATGTGGGGAGAAGAACTAGAAAGAGGGCAATCTGGAGGCTACCCAGGGGCCAAGCACACAGTCTTGACATCCTGGATAACGGGATGATTTGGAACCTTGACATAATGCCAGATCTTGGCTGCCTGGTGCTAAGAACTAACCAAGGAGGGGAGAGGGGTGGTGAGCAGTCATATATTGTCTATGCCACATCCCCAGGATTCCCCTTTGTGAGCGTTATCCATTTTTGGCAGCGGTAAGACAACATTTCAATACAGTTAAGCAAATGGTCCGGGGCTGGTAAACTAGCAGAGATAAGATGTAACTACATTGACTGATATAGCTCCTCCCTCAGCTTTCTTACTTTCACCTATGACCAGGAGGATGATAACAATAACTAAACTCAGAGCTTTGTAAAAATTAAATAAATTCATGCATGTGAACGTCCCAGGCAGGCACCTTAGAGACGCTGCTTACATATTTGTCTAGCACAACGCTTCTCAACTGGCAGTAATTTTGCTCCTCCAGGGGACAAGTGTTAACAGAGATATTTTTGATGATCACACCAGAGGAATGTTATAACTGCATGGTGGGTAGAGGCCTGGGATCCTATTAAATATTCTAAATGCATAAGGCAGCCCCAACAGCAAAGGATTTCCCACCCAAAATGTCAACAGTGGTACAGTTGAAAAATCCCACTAGTAGAGTAATGCAGGGGACTGGGAACCACCCAGCTAACAAAGACAGCACAGCCATGCAAGAAGGCAGGTCTTGGTGTTAGGATACTTAGAGATTTGGATCTCAGATTCACTACTTGCTTTCAGAAGTTTATCTAGACTGTCTGAATCTGTTTTCAAATGGGGATTAAAATAGCATCTTTCTCATGGGACTGCTTAGTGCCTCAGTGGGTGGGTGCTGAGCTCAGAGCTGGCACATGGAAACACACAGTTTTGGTGTCATTACTAATGAAAGGCATGGCATGCTAGATGCTGGGAGAGAAACACCATGTTTTACAAAAGTACGTAAGAAGGGAGAGGAAATTAAGAAACATTGCAGTGACATATAGCCTTAGCAATTGTCACGGGGTTATTAATGTTCACCTGCTGTGCAATTCTATCCTGGATTGTGCTCATCATAAAGTAGTTTAGATAAATTAAACGATTGTTGAATAATATTCTGCTAACAATTGTAATTAATCACTTTTCACCACTTTGAAAAAAATTCAATAGACACCAAGTTTCTGGAGTAGCAAAAGTTCTTTTCACCATTAACAAGACTCATTGCTCTATTTCCTGTGGTGCTTTCTTAAGAAAGCTTTTATTCAGAAGAAAGTGGTTCAGTGATAACATTAAGTTGTCTGCCATGGCTTGATACCCATTTGCTTTTCCACCAATTCCTTTCTGAAAATATTGCAATACTTTTTATTTGAGCCAACATTGACCTGGATTTTAAAATATTTGAACTAATACTGACCTGGGTTTTATCTTTTGCAGTAGCAATGGGGTTTGAATTTTCTCGCATGTTTATATTCTTATAATCTATTTTGGCTGCCTTGAACAGAAGCAGCTCTACTTTGCAACATTAATCAATCAGTAGCAATATTTTCTAGGTATTGGTCTCTTTGTCATCCTCTTCAGAAGGTCTGCAGAACTGAAGGACCCTTCTCTTCTCTCCAATTGCTCACTTCCCACCCAGTCCTTCTGTCCCTCCGCCATCTTGATGATGCCACGTGTCCTCTCTGCCACATTTGTGACTGGTTAAAACATTTCTCTGACTTTTCCCCAAATCTCTCTCAGGTAACAGACCAGACTCTTCTCTCCAGAGCTCCTTCATATTCCATTCATCAGATGTGCAAATCAGGGAATGGAGAAATTTCATTATAAAGTTCATACTTTTCACCATTCCCTTCCATGGGGGGAGTGTGAGTATGGGGAGTGAGGAAGCACAGGCAGGCAGAAACCAAAAGGGTGGAGAGGTGAGGCTAGGGGTGGGAAGGAAAGAGGAAGAGTGAGGACAGTTCCCTGTACAGCTTGTAAGGGAAAAGGCAATCGTCAGGTAAATAGATGGGCCAAAACAAGAGCAAGGGAGTTACAATCCTAATGGCTTCTGTGTGTAGAAACAATTTACACACACACACACACACACACACACACACACACAAATATCAAATACATATACCAGCCAAACTAATCAAGCACCACAGCAGCCTCAACATTTATCTCATTTCCTCTCTGAACTACCCAACAATATATGGAGTGAGAAGTGGAGGAATACGTTTCACCTTCTCAGGTAAGGAAACTGAAATGCATAAAAAAAATTTTAAATTTAAAGTTCCAGTTCCCCTCTCACAAAGTGATTGAAGAAAAGGAGACGAGCAACAGAAAGGCAAGATGGCAGCCACTGCAGACTAGGGAGTAAAAGTCCCTCACAATTTCCAACTGTTGGAAGAAGTGGAAGGAGGCCAGAAAGGAGGAGGTGATGGCACAATTAGCTGGGGTCTAGAAGGTGACCGAGACATGACACTTACAAGACAGACAGGGATGATAAATGAGTTTCTAAAAACACTGTGAAAGCTGAATACACAGCTTTAAAATAGAATGTGGACCCAAGTACCCACAAACACCCCCTTTGTAAGATCTGTAACAAAAATTAATATGAATGGAGTTAATAGTTCCAGTGGAGTGGTGGACCAGACCCAAGATCCATCTCAGTGCTGGCAAAATGGCAGAATTCATAGAGCATCAAAGTTGTATTGCAAGAGCTTTGATTCCTAATGATGTCTAAAAATATGAAAAGTCCTCAGCCACCACCAGAAGGACAGTGTTACAATGATTAATCAAAAAGAAAATCCACAGTCGCCCCCCCACCCCCCGCCCATTCCATTTAAGCAGTCTTCATTTTCCACCCTAGTAAGTTTCTAATTACATCTTGTAAACCTCATAGGGATGGAAAGGAAATCTCATTCAAAGGCAATTTATCTTAAGATACTGTAAATGATACACATATACGTCAGGCTCTAGCAAATCACCGTCCTATTAAGTGTAACTACTGTCCACATAGTGAAATTCTGGGATCAAGAAATAATAATTGAGTACATTGAAACTGATTCCTGTCATAACTGGTAGGGCTCATCTAACTCAACTGTGAAAACACATCACACAATCACATTGCTGCTCATTACATGGCCTGGGGTCTCTACCTTCTCCCCGCCTCCCCCAAACCCCATGTCTCCTCCAACTTCGGGTGGCTCATTAGATCAATGTAAAGGTTTCAGGTCACAGCCTGTGGGGCTACTGCTGGGTGTGTGGGCTGCTTTGTCTGCAACCCTGGTTTCCTTTCTTAAGTCTTAAATGAAGCTCCCCTTCCAAGTCATGGTCCTGGTCCCACTTTCCGCTACTACCCTTGGCTGAAGCATAGATTGTAACCCCCACTGCTCCCCTCTAAAATTGGCCTTTGGTGAGAATTCAGGGCTTTTCTCCATTTCTTCTGGCCACCTTTATCAAGGGGTGCTGCTATTCCCATCCTCCTCCACAAGTCTCTTCACCATCATCACCCATCGCCCTCCATGACACTTCTTGGCTTTGGCCAGAAGCCATCATGTAAGGTTGGAAAGTCTCTGACCAATTGCTTTTAGTTTTGGAGCCACATTATTTACTCTCCATCAGCCTGGAAAACGAATATTCCTTAGCTCTGCCTCTGCTGACACCCTCAGCCAATGGATTTTTAACTCGGGTTTTGCTAAGGTGAAAGAACAGCCATCAGGGTTACTGAGACCTGCCGGCTCTCAAAGTCTTTAGTGATGCTTGGAGAATGGCCACAGGGAGACACGCACCCAATTCCTCTGAATGTTTTCTTTTCCTATAGCTGCTTTGGCTTTCAAAAATTGAAGAAGTTTAAACCAAAAAAGGAGAGAAACGGACTCCAGGCTTGCCACATTTTTAAGCGTCCTACATAAAAGATGTGAAGGGAAAACTCAAAAGAAAAAAGATATCAGAGAAAGCAATGAGAGAAAAAGAAGGAAAGTCAGCAATGACATTCACAAGAGTGGAAAGAAATGGAAGGAAGGGAGCAGAAACTTAGGAAGAAGAGAGAGAGGAGAACCCCCACACCCAAGAACCAGCACACAAGGGTCAGCAGTGGACCACTGGCCTGGCGTCCTCACTAACACTCTCAAAAGAGAGGCAAAAGGCCATACAGAAAATCATCCTCTAAGAAAACACCCAAAACAATGAAAAGATATCTCCGCTCCGTTCTTTTCAATACAGGTTTTAATTCATAATGCACTGGAAGGCGAGGGGAAGGGAAGAACCAGGGCAAGGTCTGAAAAGGGCTATTACACTAAATACACTGACCTTTTGCCGAAAAGTTGGAGAAGGGGCAGGTGGCTACAGAAGTTCCCCCTTGCCCCTTCCGCTATCCCCACCCTATTCCCAAACTCCTGGGTTACTTGCTCCGTGTCTGGTCCAGAAAGAACCTACCAACCGCTTTTGATTTTTTTTGTTGTTGTTTTGTTTTAACACTTGAGGTTGTGATTAAAACAATCCCCAACTCTTCTTCATCTCTTCTTCTGAAGTTTCTTTTATTAATTGAATTTTTTAAATTCCATTTCATCTCCACGTGCAAGTTCCCATCGTTCTTTAGATTCAGGAGAGCCCGGGAGGCGGGAGCTCCCTACAGCAGTTTCTAAGGGGAGACGAATACCTCGCAGTCAGTCTGGGTGCGCCCCCTCCTCCCCCGGCGCCCCTTCCCATACCCCGTCGGGTCTCCAAAGACCGGAGTAAGCCGGGCGGCTGTAGCCCGCGCTGTAATCGTAGGACACCTGATGGGGCGGCAGCGGCGGGGGCAAGGCGCAGTCTGAGAAGAAAGGGGCAAAAGACGCCAAAAGGCCGGGCCCGTCCTCCCCGCCCGGAGAGTCCGCAGGGGCAGGGAACTGGGGACGCAAGGGCTCGTTCAAGGTCAAGCCGCCGCGGGGCGCAGCGATAGGCGGCTTCTTGGTCGGGGCACAGGCCGGGGCGCTCCAGGGCTCTGGGTATAGTAGGCTCCCCACCATCGCCGGCGGGGGCTCAAAAAGGCCGGGCTCTAGCTCCAGGGGTCCCCGCAGGACGGCGGCTCCAGTGGGGAACACATCGAGAGGCTCCGCGGCGAGTAAGACTCCCGCCTCGGTGGTGGCGCCGTAGTCCGGCCCGAGCAGCTCGAAGAACTCCACCGCCTCGGCGCCCTTCTCCAGGTCGCCCAAGCTTACACCGGGCCCCGACGGGACGCACGCGCCGCTACCCGCACGAGAAGGCTCGGTGAAGAAGGACGGGGGCAGATTGCGGGCTCGCAGCGGGACCTTCCTGGCGCCGGGGACCGCCGTACCTGCCGGGGGACTGATCGCGTCCCCGCCGACGCCCCCAGAGCCGGTTCCGCCGAGCCCCGCCTGGGGTGCAGCCACCGGCTCGGCGCCACCGGGGACGTGGCGCAGCGAGTCGAAGAGCGCGGCCAGGCTCCGACTCTGAAGGCTGGCGGCCGCCGCAGCCTGCGACGTCTCCCTCCGAGGGACAACCTTGGCGTGGGCTGGGACCACGACCGTCTGGGCGCTGGGGGCTGCGAGCGGCCGCCTGGCTGATGTGTCGGCGGCGCCCGGGGAGGGCGGACCTGGGGGCGCGGCGCCCATGAGGCCGCTGCAGCGCTTGATCTGCTTCTGCAGGTACTTGCGGTGGTTCACCTTCCGCTTGGACTTGCCCGGCTTGTCCAGTGCCAGCTTGATGTTGCTGGACGCCGAGTCCATGAAGCTGAGCAGGTCGCGGGTGGCCTCGCGCACGTCCCCGCCCTCGGCGCCCGCCAGGAGCGCGCTAGCCGGCGTCCCGGTCTCATCGTCCTCGAAACAGCAGCCCTTGTCCAGGGCTCCGAAGGCGCCCCCCAGCCCGTCCGAGGAGCCCCCGAAGCCAAAGGGGACGAAGGGGTGCGTGCTGAGGAGCGCGGCCTGCACCGCCATCGCTGGGGCTCCCCGGCAGCCCGCCGCGCGGCCCGCACCCCCCGGGCGCTTTCCGCCCGCCGCCCAGGCCCGGCTCCAGCCTCCGCGCGGCGCGCAGCGCAGCCTCTCCGCTTCAGGCCGGGCTAGCAGCTCGGCCTCCCGGGGGAGCTCATTAGGTCTTGTAAGAGATGGGCGGAGGGAGCGAGCGCGGCGACCGCCCCGGTGGCGGAGGGGAGGGGCTAGCTCAGTGGCACTGGGGATGGAGCGAGGCTGGGGTGAGGGGTCGCTTTTGCAGTTTTCAGGACTTTCTGAAACTCACAGCCTTAACCCCTTCGTCTCCGCTCGCCCAGCGGCGTTTCTCTTGACTACTTCAACAGCACGCAGAAGTGAGATTGGCATGGTAGGTCCGCAAACGCCGGCGCCTGCAACAATCATCCCCTAGTGAGGGAGACTCCCCCCGAGGCTGAGAAGGCAAATATCCATAGAGCGTTTCCACCCCAGCTCTGGTCACAGTGAGGGCCGCTTACTGCTTATGCTAGCCACTGTGCATCATTATCCCATTTAATTTTTGAATGAAGTGCTACCAAGTTTGGGGATTTCTTGACTCTGGCCATGAAAGAATTCAAAGCCACATCGAGGCAAAGTAAAGCAATTAGAAGACAGTAAACCCAGGAAGAGCTCCTGGGGGACAGAGTCCATGGGAGAACAATGATAAGGAAAGGTAGGGGATTCCTGGCTTAAAAGGGGTGCAGGAGGACTGTTCACTCTGCATAGAACTCTGAATCTAATTGACATTTTTAGTCTGAAAAATATCTCTAATTCCCAGAGTTAGCTAAGCTCTAACATAGTAACATTCAAAATAAATGGAATGTGAAAACATTCATATGTAAAAGTATCTTTGTTTCCAGATAGCTGGTGTTCTAGGCATCCCATCAAAGTTGATTTGGAGACCGTTTTAAGTCTTAATTCAACTCCTACCTGTCTTTGCAAGCTTCCCCTGGGATGCCTCTGGGAAGTCCTGACTGAGACATATATTGCATTATTCTGTCCAATTCTCCTTCCCCTTCCTAAATGAGTGCCCGTGGATAAGTCTTCCTAAGGCTCTGTTTCCTCATCTGAAAAGATGGAAATGTTCATGACTGTTTTTTCATTCTTTTGTGAGAAGCATGTGATTTAACAGGCAAGTAATACAACTTTGAGTCACACTTTTCTTCATCTGCATAATGGAAATCATCTCAATGCCCCAAAGTTCTTGTGAGAGGGTGTGTTTGAAGCTTCTAGTATAACATAGCAACTCAGCAAATATTTAAGTTCTCTATTCCTTAGTTAACATCTGTCTCCTACCAACCCATTATCCTGTAATATCAGCATTGTTTCTTCTTTTTCCCAACAAAGTGAGTGATTATTTTCAAGAGAAAGAGACCAGTAATACTTGCAGATTGTAGAAACTGAGAAAAAGGCAGGTCATAGAGCAGAGTGAATGCTGAAGTTAGAGCCAGAGTAAGACTGGAGTCCAAGCTTGCCCCTTTTTATCCAGCTGCTATAGACAAATCACTTAACCTTCTAGATCACAATGATCCCATCTAGAAAATGGGAATGATAATGTGAGCTTATTTGAGAAAGCCATTGCAAAAATCAATGTGATCAGGGAAGGGGAAGAGCTTTTGTCACCATAAAGCTCTATACACAAATAGAAGACATTCATCACTTAGTAGTTCTACAGCCTGATTGACAAAACTGATCCTTACATAAAAAATTATTCATTCAAGCCCTTATTCTTAAAACCAGTGTGCTCACCACTATGCCAGTACTGGGGACATAGAGTAACAAGGTGGGATTCCATCCTTTTCTGGACACACAAATATGCAAATGAGCCATTTCAATATAACGCAATACATGTCTCAAGCAAGTCTTCCCAGAAGCATCCCAAAGGAAGCCCACAAAGACTGGTAGCATTTGAGCTAAGACTTAAATAATGCATTTCAGTGTGCCAAGTGAACAAGCAGAATCTGGGAATAGTCTGGGCAGAAGCATGGGTCTATGAAAGCAATGGTGTTTATGCAAAACCGGAGATAAGACAACAAAAAGCAACTTCTGCTTGAAATAGCTCCTGAGACCTAAAAGAAATATTCAGGGCTTCAGTATCCAACTAAATTGTACGCGGAGACCCTGCATCATGGTTTCAGTTGCTTTTCCCCTTGATCTTCTTTTCTTCAGGCAAGAGCTCTATCTGGGGTGAAATTACTTTCAGCAAAGTCAGTGACCATCTCCTGCCAGACCCATGGGCCCCTCCTCCTACATCCTGAGTGAACACACTCACTTAAGTAGCTTTGACATCAATACATTTCACTTCCTATGGGACAGAGGAACCCTGCTCCAGTCCATAGGAGGGCCTCTGCAGAGCTCCAAGCTAGAGCTCTTTCACCCCAGTGATACCTAATGCTGAGCAAGTGGGATTAGTCTCCTTGGGAACCAAGCCCCCCAGCGGCTCAAGGGCTGAACTCGCCCCAAACCTTTTGAGAGAATTGAGATTTCATATTGTTCATTTACACTTGGATTTCAAGACATTACTTAGACAAAAGCCCACCTGAGAGCTACCCCCTTTCTTGTGAGTAAATACAGCAGCAAGATCAAAAGCTGACTTACTTATTTTGTTTTCCTTTTTGTAACTTTAATCATATTCCCTGCAGGATAATCTTAGTCCTCAGAGATGTCAGGAATGCACATTCATAAAGGGAGAAGTAATTATACACTTTTTCCTCACTCTTCTCATACCAATTTCCTGTCACTCAGTATTTTTGAAACCTCAAACAAACCAATCCCTTGGTTTTACCACAGAATTTATAAAGTATCACTATCATCATAAAATAATGTTACTTTACAAATTGTATATCTCTAAAAACGTATCTTTTTCTTTTCTCATTTTTTTTCCCTTGCAAATCAAATTCTACTAACACCAGATCTTAATTACCATCTTAAAGTATTAGATGCTCTTCTGGCTACCTATAGTTGTTAATCAACTACCCCAAGACTGACGTGGCTGTAGGGTAAATGAGAATTATCAGGTTTTTCTGCCCTCCCCTCAATGATGGACCTCTGCAGGCCTGCGCGCATGCCTGATGGTGGGCACCTGGAGTAGGGTGTGGGTGTGTGTGAGTGGGCACACCTGGGCCAGAGACTGGGCTTAGAAGCAGAGGGAGCATTAGCAGAAGCAGCAGAGAATAGAGTGTGGAGCAGAGGACTGTTGGGGTGCAGCAGAGAAACCACAGGGCTCGGTCAGAGAGCCCAGAAAGAATGAAGATTCCCAGGGGCTGGGAGACCTGCCAGCCTCCTGGCACGCCCCTCCCCCCCACCCCCACATTGCCTGCCCTGTACCTGGTTGCCTCTCCACAAGAAACCATTAAAAGCCTAAAAAGCCACCGAGAGCTCCAGAACTCCCTTCTTCCCTTTAGACCCGTCTGCACAGCTCAATGGAGAACCTGTGCTTCCTGGTGTCCTTCTTGCCGCTACGGTGGCTTAAAATGACAACCATTTACTTCTGTCTCACAGTGCTATGAGTCAGTAGTTTAAGCACTGCCTAGCTGGGTGATGATTCTTTTTGTCCATCTGACAATAACTGGTTTGGAAGATCTAAGATGGCATCACCTGTGCCCACATGGGCAGGCCTATCTCGTGTTCTGGTGTGAGAGCGCTCGGGAACTCCTGAGACAGTCTCCCAAGAGGCTCCTTGCAGCACCTGCCAGGTTTCTTATGACCCAGCCCCAGAATTCCCAAAACATCAGTTCTGCTACATTCTTTTGGTCAAGCAAGTTCTTAACCCCAGCTCAGATTCAAGGAGAGGGAACCTAGACTCCAATCCATGAAGAAAAAATAACAAGGAATTTGTTCCGTGTGGGTCTTAAATTTCTTTTACCTTAAACCCCACACCTCTTTGTATTCTTAGTAATTGGTTTGTTGAAGAAATGAGGTCAGTGCCTTGTCATGTCCCACTTGATTAGTTGTATCCATCCCCATGGCGTCATTGAACCTATTTCTCTGGCCCCTATGTTTCCTGTAAAATATAGGCTGTGGGGGGCCATGCTAGAAACTAGCCCTCTCTGAATATGTCTCGGGATGTTTGATTTTGAACCATTGATTGACTTTGAACTATTGATTACAAAAAAATGACCACAGAAAAAACAGTGGTCATTATATTATTAGGAAGAATATTGGCATTGTTATTCAGAAACTACTATACATACTGTAGCATATCATATACATGACATATAACTTACTCTATAATATATCACATATATAATAATGTAAGTAAGAAAATGAATCTGATCAAGCCTCTATAGCTACTTTTCATACACGGGAAACACAACAGCTGTGTTCTATCAGAACACTGGTCAACAAATTTTTACAAAAGTCATGTTACTGAAATAAAATTAGTTATTTCCTATCAATTTGTTTGTGACAGTCAAATTCTAATTTTGGCTCTAGTTTTTTTTTTTGTAATCTGCAGTAAATTGATATTTACATCACGAAATGCATGCCAATAGTAATAGGCCTACGGTTAATACCCTTTAAAAATCAAGTCATAGACTACTTTTTAGATTTCTTCGCTTGTCTCTTGTACAGCTATTCAGGAGCATCTCTGGGTAGTGTCCAGCAGTAGTCAGCCAGCATTGTAGTGGACCATTTTCCCTGGTATCTTTGTTCCATTGATGCGTTATCTTGAAAATGTTCGCCATGTTCA
>PVIJ01024800.1:0-11751 GCA_004024925.1 Scalopus aquaticus
CAGCTGGAGATGCAGCAGGGGGGGCGGCAGCAGGTGGTCTGGCAGCAGCTGGGCTGGCAGCAAGGGGGGCAGCACGGGGCGCAGCAGGTCTCCTGGGAGGAGCCTTGGCCACAGCCCTGCTCGGAGCAGACGGAGCCACAACAGGAGTTGACCATGGTGTCGGAGGGTGGAGCTTCCGGCTGGGTTTCCAGGAGTGTGTATATATTGAATCTGGAAATCTTCTTGCTCCAGGTTCCTTTTATACCATGCTAAATGTGCTCTTCCTCCTTAATGTTTATCTAAGTTAGAAAGCAATTGATAAATCAGGCAATTACATTTTCCAGTTTGGATGCAGAACATTGTTTCCTTTTCCTGGTAGATCAGGATTTTACCCATTGACACTTCCTGTGTCACATCTTGGCTTCCTCCTTTGTATGCCTTATCTTTGTTCAAATGCTGGTTAAATAAATAAACTACATGTGCTGCCTCTCACTCATTCCTCCGGGAACTTCTCCAGTCTTTCCTTTTGGCATCATCTATGGTTGTACACACTGCAGTTTCTTTCTTACAGCAGTTGTCCTTTGAAATTTGCAATGAAGTGGTCTCCTGTCTCTCCTCTCCATCTGTGGGTCCTACCACATGCACAATTTTTGCAATATTCCCTAATGGAAAAAGATTTCGTACAGTCCAGTTCAGATCCAAGGAAATCTCAGAAGGATGGATTGAAAGGTAGAAAGACATGGTAGAATCCACTAGCATACTCAGTTGTGAGCAGAAATGGTCAGTGAGCACAGGCAGGAGAACCCCCAGGGCACCCAGCTGTGTTCTTCTTCTATCTCTTTATCATTTTGAAACAAACATGTATCTGAAACGAACATAACACTTCGGGCATCAATACTGGAATTGGCAGTGTTAAATTGTTCAGCTTAAATGACTTAAAATATGTATATTTATGTCCAAAAAGAATATACTCTATAATGTCAATAATGTAGAAATTATATATAAAGATATTAATATAATCTCCATATATATTAATAGTAATTACCTCTGGTTTGGGGCTTACGGAAACTTTTAATTTTCTTAACACTTTTGTCTTCTATTTTTTCCCTGATGACTTGTTTTTCTTTTTGTAAACAGAAAAAAGCCTAAAGAAAACATTGTCTTACTTTTACACTACTTAGAGATCCCTACTATAATCTACTGGGGCCAGAGGTTGCAGGGGAAATCCCAGGTCAGTATGTGCTCAGCTGGTAGTCCCAGGTTTGCTCTACTGGTGGTTAAGATACTGAAGTTCTGTTGATAAACCACCACTCCCCTGATCTCCCCAATGCCTCCCTCAATACCTCATCCCTGAGGTCCAGGAAGAAAAAGTAAAAGCCAATAACCGAAGAACAGCAGAGTTCCTGCTCTAAAGTAAAAGCAGGTTCCTGCTCTAAGGTAAAACCCACCCTTAGTCCTGGAGGTCCATTCTGATTAGTTGCTGACTTTTAATTATTGGCTTTTAAATATTTTGAATCTCACTCTTTCCCTGGAGTGCTGATCCACAAACCCAACACTGCCCACCTGTATGGTTCATGAGAAAACTTTCAACAAATAAGTATGCCTTTAGACTGCCCCTAAACTGTTCCACAGACAGGGGAGTCACACCTCCCCAGAGGGAAGAGTTTTGCTGTCAGCTAGAGGAAGCCACAGAGCCCTTCCCAGGGCCACGCACTGCTCTTGGTGTCGGTGTGCCCCTTCAGTCTGACTCAGAAGGTCTATGGAGGAACCTAGACTTCCTCTCTCTATTCTTTATAGTTCCTGCAATAACCCTGGTGCCTAGCTAGAGTTCCAAACCCCAAATTAGATACGAAGGCTAGCAATGGAGACGTAGGCATCGGGCAGCATCAAGAGTGAAGTAGAGGCACATGTGGACTTGGCAGCAGTGGATCAGGTAGGGCTGGACGGTTGACTCCAGAGAAGAGTCTATTAGTCATAGCTAATAGACATAAGAACACACGTTCAAATTCACTGTAATTAGAAAATACAACCTAAAACAATCAAAAACTGTTTCCTCTTAACAGAGTGGTTAAAAACGACACCAGTGAGACTGATAGTAGCCAGGCAGGACTGGTGGTGATGTATAGAAACCAGGAAGCTTATAAGTACAATAAAATCATAAATTGATGCCATGCTCTGGAGAATGAGTTGGCAATAGTTACTACAATTAAAATGACAACTCTGGTACCCAATAATCCCACTTTACAGTTCTAAAGACTATCCTTTCTTATTGTCCTGTGACCTTTAACTGGTGAGCAACTACCATTGCTATGACCTTTACTCTTTCATTTATCCACCATTTTTCTACACACTCTCCCTGTGTGATTTCACCCAACCTCATAATGAACAAGAACAACACATTTTGATCTACATCCTTACTTTTCCACTGAGGAGTCACAGACTCCTACTTTATGTCTTCATTTGGGTGACTATTATCCATGTCCAAGTTGGCATGGTCAAACAGAACTCTTGCTCTCTCTCTTCCCCCAGACTTATTCCTCCATCAGTCTTCTTCATATCAGGAAATTGCACTTCACAGGCTCAGTTGCTACTTAAAAATTCTAGGTAAACTGTGATTAATCCCTTCTCTCACTTTGCATGTCTAGGCCATCAGTAAGTTTCAACTCTGTTGCCACAATTTTCCCAGTCCATTCACTTTCCCCTGCCTCCACAGTCACAGTTTTGTCCAAGTAACTCACTGTTCTTACCTGTCTAATCAAGTCATCATCTCTTGACTAATATCTCTACTCCCTCATTTGCTCATCTATAACATATCTTAGACAACAATTACAGAGTTGAATAAACCAATCATAGGCATGGAAATTAAAACAGCAATGAAAAAAATCTTCCCCAACACAAAAGTTTATCTTGCTCAAATTGTCCCTGAAACTCGAGGGAATGCTCCCTCACATATTTTATGATGACAACATGACCTTAATACTGACCCAGAGAAAGACAGCAAATACCTTAGAATTAATCTATGCAAGAAGATAAAGGTCTTATAAAGTAAGAACTACAAGATGTTATTGAAGGATTTAGATAGTGACATGAGGAGATGTAAAGACATTCCATGCTTGGGAATAGGGAGAATCAATATAAATGACTATCCTACCTAAAATGATATAGACATTTAATATAATCACCATGGATATAACAACAATATTCTTCAAAGAAATTGAACAAAAAAATTAAAATTTATATGGAAACATAAAAGCCCTTCAGTGGAAAATGCAACCCTGAGGAAAAAAGGAGAGAAATGGAGGCATCACATTACCTCACTTTAAAATAAGTGTATTGTAAAACAACAATACTAAAAGTGATATGGTATTATCATAAAAAATAGATAAATGGACAAATGAAACAGAAATTAAATCCCAGAAATTAATCCACAAACATAGAAATACTTAATTCATGATAAAAGAGTCATGACCATATAATGGGGAAAGGAGAGTCTCTAACAAATGGCCCTGGGTAAACCAGAAGATCACATGAGTATAATGAAGATGAATCACTGTCTAACTCCATGCACAAAAAAATTCATAATAAATTAATTATTTAGACATAAGATCCACAGCAATAAAATTTATATAGAAGAAAACACCAGCAATTCATTTCATAACAACGATGGAGATGTTTTGGAGACTAGATCCCTACAGCAAGGGAAATAAAAGCAAAAACAAACAATTGTGATTACCTCAAATTAATAAGCTGTTATCAGTGAAAGAAAATATAAGCAGATTAAAAAGACAACCTACTGAATGGCAGAAAATATTCACATATTACACACTGACAAGGGATTAATATCTAAGATGTATTTTAAAAATCTATGCAATTCAACAATAGATGAGCCACCCAGCTAATAAACGGGCAACAGATCTGCACAGACAATGTACTAAAAAGGATATCCAGAATTCCAATAGAATCATAGAAAAATGTTCATTGTCACTACCAATAAGAGAGATCCAAGTTAAAACTACAACAAGATATCATCTCACACCTGTGAAAATAGCACCTACTAAAAAGACCCCCAGTGACAATGCTGGAGAGGATGTGGAGAAAGAGGGTCCCTAGTACACTGTTGGTGGGAATGTAAACAGACGCAGTCATTAAGAGAAATGATCTGAATTTACCTTAAAAAACTAAAAATGGAAATAGAGTATGACTCAACAATTCCACTCTTGGGCAACTATCCAAAGAATGTGGAAGCATCAACTGAAAAATCTATATACTCTACTGTGTTTACTCAGCATTACTTATGATAGCTAAGACATAGAAGCAATCCAAATGCCCATCAACAGTGGATCAAGATGTGGTCTATCCACACTTATGGAGCAGTATTCATTTGTCTTTGCCACTTACATCAAAATCAAAGGAGTTTGAGGGAACTCTGAGTAGTAAATAAATCAGAATGACAAAGACAAATGATGGACATTACATAGCTGTAAATGATGATTCAACAAAGTCAAATAAAAACTAAACAGAGTGAGGTTCCTATGGGGGGGTACTTAAGGGACGGTGGGAAAAAACTTTTTTAAATGATAATAAATACTGCCTTTTAGTATACTTAAATCATCATTAAGAATCATTGCTAAAAAATGCCTCTAGGTTCAAGGTGTAGGTTCAGAATATGATTCACCTATAATTAGTGCTAAGTAGGTCCACACTGACTTAACTGTATATCCTATAATTATATTTATCTTCTCAATTTGCCTTACAAACACTCATTTCGTAAAAGATGCCAAATTTCACATGGGTATGTAAGAAGGTGGTCCTCAGGAAAGGGGAGTGTCCCAGGACCCCACCCCCACCTCAAGCCAGAGAAATCCAAGACACCTAGGACTACGAATCCCAGAATGCCATCATCGCCGAAGGAAGGATGCTGAGGACTGAGGGTGGAGTTAAGAAATGATTTTTGGGGATTTAAATTCCAGACCTGTGAACTTGGAGGGGGGCGATTGCTCATGGTTGTGGATTGCCAGGTTTTCAAGTGTGCCATTAAGATTTCAGCTCTGCGGAACTGGTAGGACACATTCACCAATTTATTCTTTATCTTTTTCCCTTCCCTTTTTGTAAATAAACCCTTTTATTAATTTTATTGTGTGTGTCTGCAGTTGAGTCTTATAAGTCCCTTTTAAGCGCTCGGGTGAGAACCCACAGACAGGCACCCCATTTATATGAGGGCTGCCCTGTAATAGGTATAGGCCAGGGAAAATTAGCCTAAACATGTCCCAAATAGGATGTGTCCAAATTAATAAGATTTTATCTTGTGAATATCATAGCAAGAGATTTAAAGGGTGTAGGAGACATTCAGGGCATTGTCCTAATCCCGTTCTGATGGTTCAGGTAATATCAGCCTGATAATGGATGATTGCCCCAGTGCATAACACTCCCAGGAATGTATAATGCCCTAAGAATACAATCACTTTCCTGAGAGCAAAAGTGAGTCACTGATCCCATCGTCTTTAATGAGCACAGGGTGAACAGGCTCATGTAGAGATTTGGTTGGGTACTAAAAGTGACTCATAAGTGGGATCACAATAGCAGGTTCATGTTACAAACAAGTTTTATGTTGGTCAGAAATCTTGAAAGGTGTTTGTTGCATCTGATAGAATTATAAAATGGAATCCTGAGTACCTTAGATTGTCGCTCATCCACCTATTCTGCAAAAGTTAAGAGCACCTCACTCTGTCCCTAACAATGTCACGAACCTACTAACTGTTTTCTAAGACTTAGGGGTCATTGTCTCCTCCAGAGAACCCCTTCTGGTATCTTCCCGCAAAAACCCTTCCCTAGATGCTCTCTTCCACTAATCTGAGACCATGCTTGTGATATGTTTCGTGTTATTTTATCATCACTTTTCCCGAGCTCCAAAGCTAGTAGGTCACAACATGGCCAAGAGCTGCCCCATACAGATGCTTACTGGATAACATCACATTCCATAATCTGTTTAGTGCATTGCTGAGTTTGCCTTTCTAAGACCTTGTTGAGGATTTTTGCATCTATGTTCATTAAGGAAGCTAGTCTGTCATTTTCCTCTGTGTGTGTGTTGTTTTGGTTTTGATCTTAGGGTAACATTGGCCTTATAAAAAGTCTCACTTTCTCACAAACTCAACTTTTTTTCACTTTCTCAACTTTTTGAAAGAGTTTGAGCAGGATAGGTATTAACTTGTCTTTGAAGGTTTAGTATAACTCAATGATGAAGTTGTCTGCTCCTGGATTTTTGGTTTTTGGAAGACCTTTGATTACTGTTTCATTTTCCTTGTTTGTAATTTGTCTGTTCAGGTGTTCTGTTTCTTCCCTATTCAGTCCTGGATGATTGTAGGTTTCTAAGAATTTGTCCATCTTTCTGGAAATTGAACATGCTAATATACGTCTGTTCTTATATCCCTCTGAGTTTCTGAGATGTCACTTGTAACTTTTCCTTTATTTTGTTGTTGGTTTTTTTTTTTTTTTAAAGAACAACCCATAAGCGTTAAACAATGACACAGTCATACTATGAACTCTCTCTCAGCAGTAAAAGAGAAGGAATTACTGATGTACTTATGACCTGGATGACTCAAACAAAAATTATGTTGAATGTAAAACAGCAACTCCCCAAAGGTATATTGGTTCCATTTATAAAAAAAAAATCTTGTAATGACAGATTTATAGGCCTGGGAAACAGATCAGCGATTTGCAAGAAGTGAAGGTGATAGTAGTAGAGGGAAGAAGATGTGTCCATAAAGGACAACACAGGTGGTTGGTGTGCTGCTAGTGATGTTTTGTCTCTTGTTTGATGCAATCGGCACAAGGAGTAATAGAATTAAAATAAAAATTAAGCAAAAATTTTGGAGCTCTTTTTTTTATATGCTATAAAACTGTTAGAGATAAAGGAACAAATTCACAGAAGCACTGAGTTTGCCTTAAAGGTTTCTGTCCTTACTATTTTAACAGATGTGTGTGCACATACTGGCGTGTTTTGACTAGAGAGGAATGCTGTGGACTCAAGGAGAGCAATTATCACCTTAAGATAAATTACTAATCGTAAAAGACTGTGTTTAAGGATACGGTATTATTTATGATGCTTATGCCAGATTGTTCTATTGATATCTGAAATGGATGTTTAATTTTGGCTGTTTTTTTTAATTGAAATGTGTTTAGAACTAATATCCTTAACTTTTGGATATTATTTGGTTATGAAATAAAAAAATCCGCCCTGATACAGAAAATTGAGATTGATTTGTACTTCCAATAGGAAAAAGATAGTTGTTAAACAACAGAAAAAGAATGAAATAGCTGTCCTCATATTGGACTGTGCTGGTTATGACCATGAATCCTAAATGCTCTTGTCCTGGCAGATTGTTAGGTAAAGACTGAAACTTGAACTGGGTGGAGTCAGGGTAGACACCACGGCTTAGCACTCTGTTTGCCTGTCACTACTGATTGCACTCCCCTCATGTCTCAGGAGCCTCACAATTATGATCATTGCCACAGAGGGTACGATTTCCTCATCTTGGATTATCTATAATGTTCTGCTGGTGCCGCTCTTAATAATTGCTTAATTCAGTTGCCTCATTTATTTTACTCCTACTCATCTATCATCTTTTCATGTACAAGTGAAATCACACAGCACAAGTGAAGCAATGTGGCTGCAGGAAACCTTTGGTTGTCTTGTCAGATACAAATGAATCTGCTTGAAGCACGTGAGATCCACAGTATCTCAGAATACCCCAGGATTGCAGGTACAGCACCCATCTGTCAAGTACAGCCTACATGCTCCCCATCCTTGCCTAGACCTTCCCCAGAGGGGGTGCTTATTTATCTCCATGTGCTCCACCTCTGACTAATGGCCTCCTCATTTGCTTATGACTCTTTCAATGCAGGATCATTAACATGAAGGAGGTCAGGGAGAGGCCAGGGGAGTTTAGTCTCTGCCACATTTTCTCAAAGGCAAAGATTTTTTGACTCATCACACTCTTGTCATCACAAAGCTATAAACACTTTCCTGTCATCCCTTCTTCCTCTTTGTCTCAAAGATTTGTGACCCTCACATTTTCCCTAAATTTACTGACTTATTCTAGTTATAAAGAGTATTCCTTCTCTATTTCCCTTCTCCAGGACAGGCATTACCCTTTCTGATCAATAATACTCAATATGCTCTTCTTCCCAACCTGGAACCATCCATTTAACTCTAAAATTGGATGGTGAACTCCTTGTAGGGAGCAACTGTGCCTTGCATGTCTTGAAAAGATGCCCCAGCCCAGCAGTGAAATAAATATGCCAGGTGACTGATTATTTCATTGACTGAATAGGAAACATCGAAATAGATGTGAACCCCTAAAATCCAACATAGTGTTGAAAATCAATGTGACCTCAATTTTAAAAAAAAGTTACAAAAAAAGAAAATTCTTGGTAGTTAGTAAGATTTTTTTCCTTTTTTTAATATATAGGTACAGTCCTTTCTTTAATACAGGTATTACATAATATTTGAAAAGTCAGTTTTCTTTCCTAACTATAGAAATCTGAGCCTCTCTTTGAGAGAAATAATGATGGAAAATAAACTAATAAATCAACACTCAAAAATAATTGAAGAATACAAGAATTTATGAATCAAGATATATTTATTGAGAGATAATTCATGTGTGACAGTGAAGATCAAGGTGAGCATAATAGTCAGAGACTTGGGGATTTTCCCAAGTTCATCATGTTTCTGAAGCCTGAATTCAGGGAGAAGATCCAGTGATGACATGAGCACCGTTTAATGTAGTGGGGTGTCCTTTCATCATGGCCTTAGGGGTATCACAGCATAATAAATTTGGTGGTCATTTAAAATATGGAAAAGTTAAAATGAATGGCATCTCCACATGACGTGATGGTGGCTGGTTCCTGGTTGTTCATCAGATATGAGGTTCAACAGGTGGGACGAGAGCAAGTTGTACCAAAGCAGGTAGTCTGCAGGACAGGGCAGCCACAGGTGGACACACCACAGCTGGACCCACCACAGCTGGGGCGGCAGGTGGTCTGACAGGAGACTGGACGGAAGCAGCTGGACCCACCACAGCTGGACCCACCACAGATGGGGCGGCAGGTGGTCTGACAGGAGACTGGGCGGAAGCAGCTGGACCCACCACAGCTGGACCCACCACAGCTGGGCACACCACAGCTGGGGCGGCAGATGGTCTGACAGGAGACTGGGCGGAGGCAGCTGGACCCACCACAGCTAGACACACCACAGCTGGTCACACCACAGCTGGGGCGGCAGGTGGTCTGACAGGAGACAGGGCGGCAGCAACTGGACCCACCACAGCTGGACCCACCACAGCTGGGCACACCACAGCTTGGGCGGCAGGTGGTCTGACAGCAGACAGGGCGGCAGCAGGTGGTCCGACAAGTAGTCTGACAGCAGGTTGGGCCACAATAAGCTGCTTCATAGACGTCTTGGCCACAGCCCTGATCAAAGCAGGTGGAGTCACAACAGGAGTTGATCATGGTGTCAGAGGGTGGAGGTTCTGGGTAAGTTTACAGGAGAGTGAGCTTCCCAAATGTGGGAGTCTCTGTATCCCATGTCCTCTTTTATATCCAGCTGAGGTGCTACTGTCACCACATAATGGCTGTTTCCTTGTTATTGTTATCTTCGTAATTAGGCAATTATCAAGTTAATTGTGAGAGAATCTATTGAAGTTTG
Source organism: Scalopus aquaticus (assembly GCA_004024925.1). NCBI lineage: Eukaryota > Metazoa > Chordata > Mammalia > Eulipotyphla > Talpidae > Scalopus > Scalopus aquaticus. The sequence continues at coordinate 9,683 of PVIJ01024800.1, forward strand.
GATAGAATGCATGTTTTTCCTTTTCCTGTGTTAGGGTTCATCCAATTCAGTCTGTTTTTTTTCCTGAGTCACCTCTTGTCTTCTTTCCTATGTGTATCATCTAATTTCAAAGACTCTTCATTTTACTCTTCAGATAGGTTGTCATGTGATGCCTCATTGAGCTCAACATTCTCTGAGTCATCCATGAGGTTTTGTGTCGCACACCAGTCCTAAAGTGGAACAGTGTGTCTTGTTTTTTGAAGACTCTTGAGAAAAATAAACTGTAAAAGTACCAGAAGAAGGGAAATTTTTTCTTAAAACATTTGAAGTGGGGTAGTTTTTTAAAGACAACACTTATTGGCAATAAGGGGAAAGACACTAAAAATTTAAATGCCTGATTTTTTAAAAACAACTTAAAGCCAATGAGCTAAAGAGAAGACTGGGAATAAGAAACAAATAACCAATATAAGAGAAAAGGAGCTAATTTCCCTTATGCACAGATAAACCTTATAAACCGATGTGAAAGAAAGTCACCAGTTAAATTGATTTTCACTGAAAAAGAAGTCATTTCACTGAAAAAGAAATAAAAGTGACATTTACATTTTTGAAAGATGTTCCCCATCACTTACAATTTAAATTTTTTAACTGCATAATTTATCCTTTCATCAAACCATCTATTGAACACTTACTGTGTGCCATGTCCTGCCCAACACCCTGGGCATACAACCATGAGCAATTTAAGATGGTAAATATAAAATATTTAATTTAAAACTTTAATAAATTGAGGAGTTTATAAGGAAACAGACTTTCTGGACACTGATGGCTGGAGTCTAAATTAGGGCAACATTTTTATAGAGTAATTTAACAGTTTCTATGAAAATTTTAAATGTATATACCTTTTGATGGAGGAATTTCATTTCTAGGAACTTATTCAACAGATACACATGTGTATGTGAACCAAGATGTACATTTAGGGCATTCTTCCCTATTGTTTTGTTTGGAAGAGCAAAGACTGGGACTTAATTATATTGTGATTATAGAAGAGAATGTCCTTAGGAAACATAGACTAATTTTTAGAAGTGATGGTGCATCATTTTATCAAGAAGAATGCTCTTGAACTATTCTTGCAAGTTGTTTCAATTAAATTTTTTAAATGAATAGTCAGTTTTAAGGCAAAGCAAGTCATCCCTATCCCATTCAGATACATCCTTTTCTTCTAGACTGAATTATTCAGGAAGGGCAGGATGGTCCCAATGCAGATACAGCATCCCCAAAGTACATTAGTTATCAGGTCTGCCAACATATTTGGAGCTCAGTATGGAAAAGATTAGGTCAATTATAGTCAATCTCAGTCCCCTGTTGCAGGAAATGAGTACCCAAGTGGATCTGTTTGTTACTAATAGAATTATCTATCATTGAATTTTATGTGATACAGATGAGAACCTTGCTAAAACATGGCTTTAATACAAAATGTGTTAAAATATGATTTGGATTCATCACATGGGCTCCACCAACACAGACTCCATCTCCAAAGTTCTTGCCCAATATAATGAGCACTGAGGGAGAAACAAGTACGTGATTACACACTCTGACCTCTTCTCCAAATTAGTTTGAACTGGCAGGTGACCCTGGGACATACTCATTCTTTAAAAAGATGATTCATAGTTAATGAAGCTATTGATGTTGATTGTCTTTCCCAGTTTTGAACTTCTTATGGGTTATCTCTTAATTAGAAGAATAATCCTATCTTTTATTTTCAGGAAATTTTTAATATTTATGAAGCACTTCCTTCTTGGGCAACCTATTTGGGTGATTTAAAAAAAAATGTTCTAAATAATAACCAGGAAAGTTTTGTTCATTGGTCCATAACTTGGAGACCTCTGTATAAAAGGTCTGGTAGAGAAGTTGAATTCAGATTCTGGGAAATTTGTCTCTACTCAGAAACCCAACTGCCACCTCTAACATCATGACCCACTCCTGCTGCTCCCCTTGCTGCCAGCCCAGCTGCTGCACGACCACCTGCTGCACGACCACCTGCTGCAAGCCAACCTGTGTGACCAGCTGCTGCCAGCCTTGCTGCCCCCCACCTT